>KI650675.1:263-17793 GCA_000505645.1 Steinernema monticolum
CATGCAGTCGCGACGGAACCCATCCCCAAATTTCAAATACTCTCATAAATGTAAGAAAATTGGGGGGTCCCTTTGGGAGTGCACAAACGTAACTACCATACCACCTCACAAGTAAAGTTGAAATGAAGTACATATAGTTTTTAAGCCGGGAACAAGCATGCGGAAGAAATTCCTCAGATGTCACTGTGTGATTTGACAAGGTCCATACTCCTCAACAATCTTCGTCGTTTTGTCAAAGAACGGAGAGACCAATTCTCCAAGAAATATGTGGATCGTTGAGGAGTATGGTTCATTGCATCTCTCTCCGCAAAACACACACAGTGACATCTGAGGAATTTCTTCCGCACGCTTGTTTCCGGCTTAGAAACTATCAACTGATGTAGTTTTGGGTGCATTCTCAATCAGAATCAATTTACGAATCATTTGCAAGATAGCGGACAAATGTACAAGCTGTGTCGACGCTAAATTTCGCCAAAAACAAGCCAAAACCACCAGGAAAAACCAGTTAAGGAACGGTTTCTTAACAAAATTGGGAGCGCGGTCTAACTTTCCGAACCGTCATTCAAATTTCCCGCCTACGCTCCAGTCGAGACCGCTTTTGACATGTGCATAATATTTTGGACGGCGACAATATGCCTGTTATTTAATAGTGAATTCTTTTTAGTTTATAGCTTTTCTGTTAGTTCTGTTGATTTACACATGTTCTACGACCTGTACTTGCGTTTAACGATGGAAAATGCAAGAAACGTTACACAGGGAAGCAGAATTTTGAAGATTGCGGTGTATCCTGTGTTGCCGTTTCTTGCATTTTGTATCGTTCACGGTCGGGTCCTACGACGCTACGTAAGAATCATAGAGTGGGGAACCAAATCTGTCTGAAACGCGTTGTCACTTTCATTCTTCCAGAAAATTCTATCTCAGACATTATTTGTCTGAGTTGTTCGTAGGGAATGCACAAAAGCTGTTCGATGCGCTCGCTAAACCGTTCATTCGACGATGGCGGCAGTGGAGAATAGCGAGAAGTACGAGTTGTCGGAAGAGTTGGGCGCTCTTTCGATCGACAGGAAGACGACTCCGAGCGAGGAAAAGACGGCGGAGCCCACGCAAGACGACTGCAAGGATGATGACAAAGAGCTGATGGAAGAGTTGAAGACGAAGCCGCTCACCTTCTTCTCCAAGATGAAAGAGATGCCCGAACAGATGGCGCTCAAGTACCACAAGGACATCAAACGTCGCTGGGCGGAAGCGGAGGATTGGGTGCAGCCGATGGAGCAACGCATGATAGCGCTCAATTGTCCCGAGAAGTCGCTTGAGGAAGACCGTTTCGAGATCATGGGCGAATTGTTGGACAAAGCGTGTCAAGCTTTCGAGATTTTCGACGAGCATGAGGTTAGTTTGTGCTTGTTTCCAGCTGTGCATTGTTTTCGTTCAGAATCGTAAAATCCCAACCGGTCATCGAATTGTGCTCGAATGTCGCCTTCTCGACGTGCTGGAAAACGGCTTTGGAATCCTCAACAAGATCTGCGCGGAATTCGGCAAACTGAAGGGAGATCGTCTCGGCGCAAACAACGAACGCGAATGGCTTCGCTACGAGATTCGTCGCTGTGACGCCATCTTCACTGAAATACACGAACGTTTCCTCAAATCTTATCTCGACATGGAGTGGTGAATTAGCCCTGATTGATTAATTGTATTTTCGATTGTTGTATGATGAATGTAAATATTGTTTATACATGTTGGTGTTGGTGTGGAAGATGTATGTATGTTGGTGTGGAAGATTTTCGAAGGGGACTGCGCTGGCTTTTTTTATTTACAGTATTTTTTACTCCTTCACTAAAATCATGACGATGCTCGCGTCGCCTTTCAGTCAAGATGCAAATCACAGGTTCTTCAGCGACATATAATAGCTGTTTCGGAAAATCATGGCGCGTTTGTAGTTTATCTGCTTTTTATGAAAAAAATCGAGGCAGTCAATACTTACCCCTAAATATGTAAGGCTTTTCATGCAAAATCGCTGATGGCAGTCTTTGTTTTACGTGCGTCGATCTTGACAAGTGTATGTATTGTAACTTTGGAGACCAGAATTCGTCAGAAGACTTTTAAAGCCTTCCCAAACATCGTGATTTGTTCGTTCTATTTTTAGATTTTATTTATAGAGTGGCGCCGGCGACTCTTATTTGTGCATAGTTAGTATTGTCTGATGATAAGGTTTTTAAAGGGTCTCATGACTTTTTCATGTTTGCAAAGGAGGTTTGGCTGGATAACAAGGGTTCTAAGATATGAAGTTGTTATTCATGTAAGGGCGGGCGACTTGAAGGTTGTCTTCTTTTGGATCATCAATACACATTGTTTTGTTTCTGTTTAAATACTGTTAAAGGCTGAATATTTCATTAGTGCCAATTGATCTCGCGATCATTATTCCTTAAAGGCGCGTTCTTATCTTTGTTCCCCTGGCACCTTGATCGCGCATCCTATCATATCAGTCTACAGAAACGAATGTAAAAACGCTTCAGAACACGACCTTCTAAACAACAAAGTTACCGTCTTTCTGCCTATTCAGTTGTTATTAAGCATGGAATCACTGTTAGAACGCGCTTGCCAGCAAATCTCTCATGTGCAGGTTTTTTCCCTTTACCTATAACTTTGTTCGTTACGCTCCGACTTTTAGAGGCTCGCTTTGGAGTACAAACTTATGGCATCGTCCTTCGGACAGGACGAGTCCATATTTCAAGTGATTTACGACGACGTTCAATTCCGCTTTCACGATCTGCACGTTTACAACATTCACTTTTCCGTGCACCCTGATCAGATTGTCCCGCAAAACGAAGGTGAGGGAAGTGTTCAGGAGGAGATGATGCTGCGTCTCTATGTGGACGATGTCATTACTTACTTGACTTTCCTGCTCGATTTCCTACAAAATCTGGCTGAAGAGATGTTTAACATTTGACGTTTGACGTAATCAAGCTGTACATATCTGTAGATACCAATGTATTTTTTGTTGAAAATTTTGTTTATTTTTTGTTGTTTATATAAAGCAGCGGTATGAAGTAAAGTATAAAGTAGCGCGGGAGAATCAAAACTTGTCAAAGAAAAGAGCATTCCACTTTTGCTGATCACCTCCTGGTGATAGCGAGTAAGTGCATCATTAATATTAAAAATAAAATGATTCAATGGTTTGTTAAAATCTCAAAGGAATGTATGCAATGATGATAACATGCTAATGGCTGCAAAGGTTTTAATAGGTGGGCATATTACTATAGTCTGCATATGCAGAGAAGTCTGGAGGCATCTGATGGGTACTGCTTTGTTCGAACCGCATGACTTCTGGAAAGCCGTTGTTGTAGCGACGATTGAGGGGTCGTTCTTCTGGAATTTCGAAGATCGGCATAAGGGGGCTTTGCATGTTACGAGGATCAATGCTTCCACACCCACACTGACAACATTGACGACGCTCCAATTCTTCGATCTTGGCACTTTGTTGTTGCAGTTTTTGCAAATACGTGTGACAGTAACATTTGCTTTTGAGGTCGAAAAGTTCGTGGTCTTTTTGATTTAACTGTTGACGAAGATTAGCCAACTGCGATTCGAGGAAGTCGTTTTGGTTCTTAAGTTTTTCGCACTCGTCTCTTTGCTGAAATCGGCTAATCAATCAATAATTCGTTGTTTGTTTCAAAGAATTCTTTTTCATTCGTGGTATGTATAAATGATTCCGTTAAACACAGAAACTTCGAAAAATTTATGAACAATTTTGCACAATTATGTCTATAATCTGTTCAATTCTTCACCCATGTGGAATCGTTTCCCTTTTCTGATTAGAACTCCTTTCTCTTTCTCACGTGACCATGATTCGTCACCATCAAACAGCAATCAATTTGTACAAACACGGTTAATAAGAAATTAAGAGATTTAAATACTGCTTCTCTAAAAGAGATTTACTTTGATTTTTTTACGAAATAAATCAATTGAAGTTTTTTCAGTTGGTGGGTTGCGAAATCCATATGACTCACCTTCTCGCGACATCTTCGAACCGCTTCAGCGTTTTTGGAAGGCTTCCCCTCTGCTCGAGGACGTCCAACTTTCGTCTAAAAATAATAATCTTTAGAAAGACCCTATGACATGACTGAATTCACTTACCATGACACCTTTCAGGACCATACTCCTAATGCTCGCAACGACCTACTCGCATTGGCGAATGCCGCTATTTTGTGAGATGTGAGCAAACACAGAGATAAGGGCGTTCCCGGCCCGCAGCGAAAAACTGATTTAAGAGCAGCAAAGTAAGCTATGAACCATGCTTTCCTATTTATTCAGCAACATTCAGCAAAGAAAACAAATTTTAAGAGTTGACTTTCACTAACCGTGAGCGAGCATCAAATAGATGAGTTGTTCAGAAGTCCCAGATCAATAATTTCCTCCACTTTATCCGGAAAGCTTAGCAATCATTCATAAGCAGCTGCTCATTAATGGCTTTTACAAACGTTCTAAGCGAATAACACCTGCGCGGAAGCATCAATTAGGCGCCCGGTCTAGCTGACCCCAGTCGGCGTAAAATATCTTTTGTAGCCATGGTGACGCACGCCGTCATACGGACACCCGAAAGACGACGCAGAGCTCGTTTGAGTCCCTTCTCTTCTGACTTATGTCGTCCCCTCGTGTTTCGCAGATATTTTGGTGGCGATGAAAAGAGATGAGGCTGAACGCCTTTTCAGCCATCATTATCGTCTCTATAGTCAGGTGAGAGCTGTTGTTGACACCTCACCGCCTTATTCCATGTATAATAGTCCGAAGAGTGAGTTGAGCGTTTTCTATTCAAGTTATTTGGGCTTTAGGTAGTCATTACAGACCGGCAAGTGTTGTCAGAAGGTCCCAAAGTGTAGAAGCGCTCAACCGACGACAGTATCAGGTATTTGCTTGCTTAGATATATGGTATTTCACTGTAAAGTCTTCAGGGAGGTCGAGTAGAACTTGCTCAATTCATCCAACGTCCTTCAACATGTACGGGTAGTCAAACAAAGTCTTTCAA
Source organism: Steinernema monticolum (assembly GCA_000505645.1). Classification (NCBI taxonomy): domain Eukaryota; kingdom Metazoa; phylum Nematoda; class Chromadorea; order Rhabditida; family Steinernematidae; genus Steinernema; species Steinernema monticolum. The sequence goes on from KI650675.1 coordinate 5,287, forward strand.
TCGCTACAGCAGCGGGTCAATGTGTAACCTCGCCGTTTTCAACCCACCGAAGCCCCCGCCCTTGAATCTCAGCAAAATAGGATCAAAAGTTCGTAATAGTCGTAATTATCAACCACCAAAGAAGAAAAAATCAAGACCGAATCTGCCAAGGCCAAATTCTAAATCGTCGTTATCACAATCATTTTCAGTATTTTGTACCTATTATAACCGTTGCATGTATATTCCATTTTTTGACATCAACGTCCGAGCAAACCCCGAAGCCACGTCCCGAATTCATTCCACATCGATATTACGGTAGATATCGTGAAGAACGGTCGCCCCCCAGAAGATCGCCCGTTAGAGAAGACGACTCGGACGAATATGAAGATTTTAAGAATGCAGTTTTGGATGATATTCTTGTTCGAGGCGTCTATTCCGATAGGTAAACGTTGACCTTCTCTAAAGTAACCGTAATTCAACATTGCAGAGTAATAAAAGATGCCTTTGCACATGAAATGGAGAAGAGAAGAGGAGTCCTCAATATGGTGTGTTCCTTCATTTCGAAAAAAACGCTATTTATAATTTTAGAAGAGAATGAAGAAGGTCATGCTGGAATGCTTTGAAGATCTTGGTGTTGAAGTCGATAACGACGCGGAATTCCGACGGCGTGCGATTCTTGCCCACTCCGATCTGTATCCTTACCAATCGCCGACTTACGTCGAAGAACTTCCCCTAGAAAGAGATGAACAAACAGTAAGACCAAAGTCTATCAGAGATCAGTTTATGCGCGAATCATCTTCCACAAGGTAACCTCAAGGTAATCACTTGCTGATATATAAAATCTTTCCTAGTGTCTCATCTTCGCAACGCTCCAGTGAATCGCATTTCTCATACGATAGTCAAAAAAGCGGAGAGAAAATAGCTCCAACGCATTCTTTGAATAGATCGCTCAGCTCGGATTCTGACTTCGCCCTTGACGCAAAGCCCCCATCGACGTTATCAAGCTCATCCAGTGAATTAATCGACTTTCCCCATAGCAGAGAAGGCGCTGACCATTTCGAATTGCCTGACAGAGAATTGAGTCTGAGCAGCGACGATTCCGATGAATTCCCGAACCGGTCAAATGGTCTCAGTGATTTGAGCGAAATGATCGAAAGAGCGATGAGTTTGGAAAGCCACTGAAATAAATATTACCATTTTCACGCTCGGCTAAATTAAATCTCAAACCGAAACAGCTTTTATATTATAGTACAATATACATTCTTCATTACTTCCTTTGCAAGGCATGAGTAAAATTATGACCGTGAAGCTTCTGCACCTTCGCTTGTCTCATCGCTTCTAACGTATCCGTTACTCTTTTCAATGCCTTCTTATCGAACAATTTCTTCTGAAACATGATTGAATGTATGTTTGATAGCCTACAATACTGGTAACAAACCGTTAATCGTTCCCTCGTTTGACTAGATTCTGGCTTTTCGTGCTTACTCCTCATTGGCAACTTTTTCTTATCACCGGTCAGCGACACCCCTGTGACTTGCTCAATATCTCGAACCATCTCGTCTTCCTCCTTCTTTTCTCTCCTCTTTTCTCGCTCAATGGCTTCATCATCCGCGTTCTCCTCTTTAGGGAATCCTTCTTCATCTCTCGGAATAATCTTTCCGTGAAAGGGACATGAATCCTTGTCCATTCTCGAACAAAGTTTCCCGTTCTTCATTTTAGCTCTACAAGCTATTTTAGGACCTGCATTTCGTTCGTCTCCCGTAAATGTTATGACCCGCATCTGATATGACTCGGCAGAGTCGTTCAAAACGTCCCTAAATCGAAATCTTCAAAAAATTTAATAGAAAACACCCCCTACACTTCCGCTGATTTCCAAAAGTTCATTCCATCGTAAATATTTTTCGGCAGTTCTGCCGGTTTGGCATCCATGTCTTCCCAGTACTTCAGATCCAATCCGTACGAGAGAGTTGGAATAGCAGGGCGGATATCCTTTGATGAACACGGCATCTGGTCATCAACAACCATCTTGACACCACTTGCACCAGGCTCGTGGGGATTCTTCTCATTCTTATCCATCCGTGAGATTCTGTCTAAAACATGCTGCGGAATGTCGTCAAATTCGTCGTGTTTGAAATCGTATTCTACACCTAAAACGAATACTTTTACAGTATTCTAACTCTAACAGTTTACCTTCTTTCTCTTCAACATCCACAAAGTCGTCATCGGAGTCTTCTTCGCTTTCTGATTCACCTTCTACAACAGCTCTTCGTTTCTTTTTAGAAACATCAGCTTTCAAATCTCTGCACTTCTCCATGTTCACTTGAATCTCATTCTTCATGTCAATCAGAGTCTTGATTAAATCTCGGTTGGAATCTGATATGTGTTTGCTTAACTTCTGTAACCTAAACATTAAAAATGTACGTAAACATCAGAAATGTAAATAAAAGCCTACCAACGTGTCACCGCCTTGAAATAAAAATTCAACAGTTTGTAGCTATCTCGTAACGATTCGAAAAGGTCTTTGTTGGATTCATCTTCTTTAACAAGAGTATCCGTTGGTTTGATAACAATCTTTATCTCATCGCCCGCATAGTATCCATGCAAATTTTGATTATCCTGCTTCACATTATCAATTGACGATCCGTCCTCTTCGTTTAAAAACTTGGGATACAGTAACTCGATTGCGTTCATAGTTTCGCGAAGACACTTTTGGATTTCCGATTGATTTTCAGCTAAAAGCGATTCGACACTCTCTGTAATTTTCTTAGAAATAGTTTCTTTCCGTAGTCTTTCTTCCTCTGCTTTCTCTCTTTCTATCTGAAGTTTGAAATTATCATAGCTTTAAAGTGTGGACATACTCTCATGGCAGCGTCAACTCTTTCATAATCGAACGACTTCGACTTTTTTAGAAAGTCGTTAGCGATTCGCAGTTTTACATAAGCCGGAGAAAACTTTTGGTACCAAAGTTTAACGATCTTCAATGTTTCAGTTTTCAGTCGCATGGACGCATTTCTCGGTTGAGGTAGTGGGTAGCGCAGTGGATCTGTTTCAGCTGTGCAGAGAAGGAAATCCTGCATTGCAAATATACTGTTCTATTCAAATAATTAGTTAAACCTGTAAAAATTCGACAATTTGCAGTCTGAATGCGTGTGATCTCTTAAAGAAGTAATCAGTCACCAGGAGTGCTGCCAACCGAACATCACTATCGTCTCTACGCAAATATTCAAAGAGATTACCCACAAAATCTTCGATGAGCGCTTCGTTCTTCTTTATCACATCTTTCAGTCGCGTCAGGTGATGTCCCTTTGTTATGTCCTTTGTTTTGTAATCGAACTCCTTGATTATGCCCGCCAGCGAGCGCTTTGCAATAGCGAGTTCGACACTCATTTCTTATTAATAGCGTCGAGGAGGCCTATGTTCATCTGTAATGAATCGAAAATGCTGATAATACCATTGTTTAAATACATCAACAAAATTGAACGGACGCAAACCGAATATAAATACTAAACACGTCATAAAACAACAAACATTTAATTATAAGGTTAAAGCAATGATATGCACATAGACGAATCACAAGTGAACAATAGTTAAAGCACTTAATAACCGCTCAAATCACTCAATAGGAAAGGTACAAATCTCGAGATGTGAGAGGATAAAGCAGAGATACCCAACTTAAAGCACCTATGACATGACCAGCAGCCACAGCGAAAGTCCATTTCTTATTAGAGCTTGTAAAACCAAAATTAGGCAATCCAAGATTGTTGCATATCGAATGACTGACAATTGGCACAAGGACATGATCTAAAAGCAATGTGTTAGTATCGAAAAGAAAACACTTAAAAGAAATCAGAGCAATAACGACTTACTTGTTCTGATTAATAAGAATGTCGCGTAAACGCCGAATAGATAAGAATAAGTCGCTTGAAAGGTTCTGTTTAAAATAGCCTCCTTCTTTGAAAACCCTTTGCGCATATCGTCAAATACATGGTGAAGATGACTTAAAGAGAAAAACAAAGGGGCGACAAATACTGCACTTTTCCATCCAAAACAATTGTAGAATAATGTCGCAGAGCATGCTCGGAATGCGATTTCTTCGGTAAGTGGAGCCATGAAAGTATTGCGAATGAATGTGAGTTCTTGTAGTGAATCCAACCAACTTTGTGGCGCTATAACACAGGTCAGCAAGTTCTACGGTACACATCATGCTTACAGAACAATCCGATTCCCCACGGATAGGTCAGTTCGTCATGAAGCTTCTCAAGGCAATTACCCAAGTAGAACCCGCCAGTAAGAACAGAAGACCCGACAATTGCTGCTAATGATCCGTAAAGATGGAAACCCATTGCATGGAAAGGACTATCCAAATGCTAAAATAAACTTGAGAACATAATGAATTAAGCCAAAATGAATCTTACTCTTAACAAGCAGTAGCTAACTCCAAGCGATAGACCATTATGAAGGAATGCCGCACAGAATCGTTTCTTCAAACTCTCCGGATGGTCCCGATCAACGCCGTTATAATCGAACATATGAATGAATCCGACATATCCGATGGGAATAGCTACAGAAGCGGCTACGGTAACGACAGCTTCCATTTCGTATATCAAGACGACCTCTACAACTAGTAAGGTAATCGGGAGATAAGACGAAGATCAAAATATGATCATTATCTGAATAAATCATAATATTCAAATAAATAGACGACGAAGGCACTTTAAGATGAGAAATATACAATTGCGAAAAGGTTACGTTCACGTGTAACACCTCAAATTTAGTAACTCGAAAACATCACGTTATGATTCCCTTTTCCTCACACTTTCCGTGCTGCACGCGTCATGTGATGTCAGAAATGGTTGTTAAATGCAGTGTTTTAGCGTATAATAAAAGGGTGAAAACTGTAATGCTACTTTATTTAATGTGATCGAGCTATTTCTATGTCGAAATCGGTCGATGCATTCAATAATGTCAATCCTGTTAATATTTTAGAGAACATTCAGCGAATCTTTCTTTTTCCTTTCTCTAAATTTCGGAACACCAATTTAATAAGAATTTGTGATAGTACGGCATTCAGTATGATGAATTTCGATTCCCGGTTTTTGTCGTAGAATCCAACGAAATATGAATGTACCAACAAACCGGTTTCAAATCAGCTGAGGATTTATATGATGAGGTATAGAGAAGAGTAGATATCCGATCAGACTGAGTATTCGGGAATTACTAGCACTCCAATGTTGCTGTCTACTCTCGACACGTAAATCGTCGATAGACTGGCCATTTGCCAACAAACGACGTCCAAGTCGCCAAGTCGCCACACGTCACTACGTCTACGGTGCCCTCCATTCATCGAAGACAACCCCTGTTGCGTTACCTGTAATTTACACTTTTCTCGTTCCTGTCCGACCTTGTTTTATGGAGAAGGGCGGCATGTCGTTCAAGTTCATTAAGCATACTACCGACATCCGCACCTCGTCATAGAGAAGCCTTGTTGATACGTTGTCACTCGTTTGACTATCGATATCGGCGGCTGTTTTTCGTTATTGTTGAGCTGATTCGTGTTCTTGGGGAGGGTTTGCTTTTCTTTTTCACGTTTTACTTTTGTTGCAGATTACGATGCGAAGATGCAGTAGTAGTCTTGCCTTGTTGTGTTTATGCCTTCTTCTCGTCGCTATCACGCGAGCCGACGAGCACGACCACTTGTACAAGCAGGATGACGAGATTGTTCTTTGGATGAACACGGTTGGTCCATACAGCAACCGACAAGAAACTTACGCCTACTATTCGTTGCCTTTCTGCAAAGGAGGCGTCACAGAACTCAGCCATTACCATGAAACACTCGGAGAAGCGCTTCTTGGAGTTGAACTCGAATTTTCCGGCTTGGACATTAAATATAAGAGTAAGCTGCTTTTCTCAACTAATCTGTATTTAATCAATTCTCTGCGAATCATTTATTGTGTTTCTTTACTTTAGAAAACACGCCAAAGACCATTATATGTTCGAAGAGGCTAACATCCGACGACCTCAATGCATTTGTTTATGCTGTGCAAAACCAGTATTGGTATCAAATGTACGTTGATGATTTGCCGCTCTGGGGAATGGTTGGCGAAGTCGATTCGTCCGTCTCTCCTCCTGTTGTCAAGCTTTACACGCACAAAAAATTCGATATTGGCTACAATAATGAGCAGGTAGGTAAATGATTATCCATATGTATATTAGAAAAAACTGAGTTTAGATTGTTGATGTTAACATGTCCACTACTGATTTGGTCACATTGACCAAGGACGCCGAACTAACCTTTACTTATGAAGTGAACTACAAGCCATCTTCTGTTAATTTCAATGACCGATTTGACAAGTACCTTGATCCCACGTTCTTCCAACACAGAGTACGCGGATATTTCAATTTATCACTGATTATAAAAAGTATTTTAGATTCACTGGTTCTCAATCTTTAACTCGTTCATGATGGTAATCTTCCTTGTCGGTCTAGTTTGGATGATCTTCGTGCGTACCCTTCGCAAAGATTATGCTCGCTATCAAAAAGAGGATGAATTGGACGATTTGGTATGTCTTCCGAAATGTTTAAATTAGAATTTAATAAATTATCAATTTGCAGGATCGCGATCTCGGAGACGAGTATGGATGGAAGCAAGTCCATGGTGACATTTTCAGACCTCCTACATACCCGATGGCGTTCTCTGCTTGTATTGGAACTGGTTGGCATGTTTTCTCTTCTGTTTTCATTACCATCCTTCTTGCCATCGTCGGAGAATTTTACACCGAGTATGCCTAGAATTCCCGTACATTTGTGAAAATATTTATCTAGGCGTGGATCTCTGTTGAGTGCTGCCATTTTCGTCTATGCAGCTACCGCTCCAGTTAACGGATACACTAGTGGTGGATTGTACGCCCGTATGGGAGGAAAACGATGGATTAAGCAGCTGATTATGAGCGCCTTCTTGTTGCCTGCCCTAGTTTCTGGAGTCGCCTTTGTTATCAACTTTATTGCCATCTATTATCACGCTTCGCGAGCGATTCCTTTCCTCACCATGATTGCCGTTACTTGTATTTGCGTCTTCGTTATTCTTCCCCTCACTTTGGTCGGTACGATCCTTGGAAGAAACATTAATGGACAGAAGAACAATCCTTGCCGCGTGAATGCTGTCCCAAGACCGATCCCCGAGAAGAAGTGGTTCTTGGAACCTTGGCTCATCGTGCTCATGGGTGGAATTCTTCCTTTCGGTTCAATTTTTATCGAAATGTATTTCATCTTTACGTCGTTCTGGGCCTACAAAATTTACTACGTCTACGGCTTTATGCTTCTGGTTCTCATCATTCTCACCATTGTCACAACTTGCGTTACGATCGTTTGCTCTTACTTCCTACTGAATGCCGAAGACTATAGATGGTATGTTTATCGTCATAGATCTGATAGCTTAACTATGGTTTTCAGGCACTGGACGAGTTTTTTGGCTGGGGCGTCGACTTCCTTCTACGTCTACTTGTATTCTATTTATTATTTCATGTTCAAAACAAGGTAACAATCAATCAAGGGTGCCTACCATCTACAATTCTCTTTTCAGGATGTATGGTCTCTTCCAAACAGTTTTCTATTTCGGATATATGGGACTCTTCAGTCTCGCCCTCGGCCTTATGTGTGGTATGATTGGATATTACGGAACATCGAAATTTGTCCACAAGATCTATTCAACTGTAAAAATCGATTAAGCTATTATTAATTATGAGTGAGATCTGTAATAACTGACAGTATGGTAAGGAGCGTTTAATTATATATATTTATTGCGGTTCTCTTTGATGCGGTTTGAAAAAAAGCATATTGAATTTATTGAAGTCACTTCATAGCTCAAACTTATTTATCACTAGTACCGCCACATGGAACGTCTCTGACGGAGGAGTTTTCCGTCTTCATTTCCGTGAAGTAAAGAGGCATCGGGAAGAATTGCTCGAGTGCTTCAACGTTGCAAAGGTTGCTGTTGCACACAAGATACGAACACACTTGAGATGAAGCAGAATTCATTGGAGGGGTAACGCAGGGGGACGAATCACCGCCGTGGATGAGTCCATCTTGGCCATATTCGCAATCACCACCCTTGCAGAATCTACTCTCGAAGTTCGGCTGATTTTCTTTATTGCACCACCCAGTGTAATGTGATTCGATGTAGTCTTCGCTTGAGTGATTTCGTTGAAGCGTTACCATCTGAACAAGAATAATTCCATAGATGTGCAGAGGGAATTTCGGTATTTACCAAGAATACGCAGTCTGATTCGCAGCTCACGGTGTCAATGCTCAGGTTCTTTGGAGGATACTGCAGCAATGGCTCAGATTCTTCGAGTTCAGCAACTTTGTTGCCTCCTTCTGGTTTTGGTCTCTTCTCAAGATCCGTACCATACGTCTTGCTGTTGAAAACCTTCATATGGAAGCTGAAACAATGTGCAACATTGCAAAGAAGATATTATGACCATTTTATTCTTACTGTCCACAAAAGGTTAAACCGAGAACGGTTGGACAAACAGCAAAGAAAAGCACAATCACAAAGAAGCGACCGTTCATGGCTTACATACACAAACAAAGTGAGGTTAATCGGTCGAAGTCTCGCAGCGATTTTCGATACATTTGAAGTCTTCTTGACACGGAGGGTTGCAGGACTCAGTATCGTTAACCCGCTCGACGTTTCGCGTCCCTTCGACGATGTAATTCGACTTGACGTGACGACATTCGCCTTCTTCGATGATTAACAGCGAAAGGTACGCGAGAATCTGAAAGAAATCTTGGCGGTGAAGATGAGGAGTGAAGACTCACAGCAATGGCGGAGAATATGAAACGACGACGAATCATGGCAGAAAATGGAAATCCGATTTGAACTGACGATAGTTATAGGGTCAGCGTCAGCGAGCGTAATTGCGATGTAAACAATACCGTAATTTACTAGTTTTTTGATCGCTTACTGTGACGAGATTTGTCAGCTCTGATGTATTACGGTACGATCACGCAACTTTTAAATATCACGAGTAATTTGTGATTGTATGTTATGTTGGAGTACTGTAAGGACAATTTGAGAGACAAGAGAGTCGATCAGCCGTATTTCATTCGTACGTAGCAATTAAAATTGACAGTTTTGCATTTTTTTAATATTTCCGCGATCACTGCATGAATATTCTTCATAAATTGCAAACAACGACCTAGAACAAAGCAGGTTATTTAATCTATCTGAAGTTCATGTGGGGCATGAAACAACCGTTGTTGATTTACAGGTTCGAATTGGCGATCGATTAGGCAAAAACATGCGCATCTGTTCAAACTGACTGAATATAAGGTTTTAATTGTGCAAACAACGACGTCAACATGAGTGTTTTTGATTTACCGTTCCTTTGTATGATTTACAATGTTGTTTTGCAGTGCTGGTATTTCCACTTACCCTCATGACTCAATCACTCTTTACTTACCAGTAGTTGTAATGTGTATTGTAATAATGTAACTGACATTATATTGCCAAATAAAAAAAGAACATTTGAATCTTCAAAATACGTACTTTTGTTGCATTTTTTAGAGCTAAATTATCATACTGCTCCGTTAAAAGTCAATTTTAATCTCTGTAAACTTTAGATCTGCGTTACGTAACCCTTTAAACCAGAATCCTGTTGTTCTTCGACCATTCGAAGCGCTTCTGCTCCTCCGCGAAAGCTGAGCAGATGATCTCCGTTGATTTTCTTAACTCATAGCGTGGAACTGGTTACTTCTCGTTTGTATCATGACGTTGCATCGAGCCTCGCAGAAGTCAACACTCTGAGACAAAAGTGGACCAAGAACACGAGGTTGCGTCAACATGCTATTACGCGATGCTTTCGCCTCGGGGCACGAATCGCGAATCTGTCAGCCAACCTGCCCAAGGCCTCTCTGCGAAACCTGTCGGCGCCGATCGCCCCTCCCTCCGTTCATGGTCATCGGACAGCTAACGCTTCGTGTTCCACTTACGCATTGCGCAAGCGACTTCGTCCGAGAAACCCGCGAGCGCATCAAAGGATTGTTTTTTTTTGCAACTCTTTGGCTTTTGAGGTTGCGTAACGGGTTTGTTTTGTTTTCTGATCGATGTGCCTTAACGTGTTTGGAACCGTCAAGCCTTAGCTTAATCTGGCAGTACTTTGAGTGAACCAAACGTAAACAAACCAACCCATCTTCCTTGCGCGTTAAACAAATTCCCTTTAAATTAAATTAGCCTCTGAGCATTGTTCAATATGTAAACTTAATTATGCCACTTTTGTATAAAGGACGGGGAACAAAGAGGAAAACAACTTGTAGTTCAAAATAATTGCTTCTTGCATAATAACAAGCGTCAAGTGCTACTTTTATTATTCTAAGAACAAGTTTTGCAAATTATTCCACTTGGTTCGCTTGAGTTCTCACCAGAAATGCCATATTTTTTTGGATAACTTAGTTGCCTACGCCAACATGGTTGTTAAAGCCGTTAAAACAGTCTTTAAACTTAATAACTCGCGTCAAAGCGCAAAAAGCAAAGCCCCCGCTCGATTTGACACTCCTCCTTGCGTCATCAAATGGCGCATTTCAAGATCAGACCAATCTCTCGCTTAGCTGATTGTAAGCAGCAGCCTCAGCCCTGCAGCACAAACTCAATTCCTCGATCAAGGTCAATGCGACCCTTCAATTCGTTCGTCGAACGAAAACGACAGCTGTGATCGACGTTGAAATGCAAAATTAAATTTGCGCTTTTAAAAGAACCATTTGGACGTTTCCTTCCGGAATACACGTCGTGTTTGTTTGTGTCATACCGGTTTATTGCTTATTTTGACGTTAGACTTTGACTTTGACCCTCGTGTTTGTCGCTTGATTGGTGATCCACGAGCTTGCGTCACTGGTAAGTTTATCAACGTTTTTTGATCGTTTTGTCATGCAAGAACGTGACTCAAAGTTTGTCTCTGCATCAGAAAGTTAATCCTTTCGGAATTACTGTAAAGTAAGTTGCAAATCTCCTCTTCGTTTTTTTTATTAGCCTTGTATTCAATAACATCGATTACGTGCGGTAAACGAGGTTAGATTCTTCACAACTCTGCGAAAAAATGTTGTCGAAGTTGGTTTTTGTTAGAAAAAGTGTTGCAGACCACTTTTCCTTTTAAGAAAGGTGATCTTTAAACGTTTTTGCAATCTTTCAAACGAACGGAAATAATCGATAATCATCTAACATTTGTTTTTCTTTTGTACACATTTTTTGTTTCTTATTTAACGCCAATTAACATTACAATCCGTCATCGTCTCGTCATCGATCGCTCTGCAGCTATCCATCCATCCGTCACAACAAGCACTCATAAACAACAACGATGCGACACTCGATACCCTAAAGATCTTTCCGCCTAACTTAAGAAGCGTTCGGCTTCTCGCCAACGTGCTCCTCTGTCATTTTGTTTTTGTTGGCGTCTTCGGAAAGTCCCCTCGCTCGAAGATCAGACGCGCTTTGTCACGTTGTCCTTCGGGGTCTTTCGCACCATTCCGCCGAACTGTAGTGTTATCAGCGTTGTTCGCCGTTGAAAACCGCTTTGACTTTGTTCGATGACCATTGTGTATGTAGTGCGAGGAAACGGTTTGGCGTCGAGTTGTTGCCTGTTTTGTGGTCTTCCGACAAGTAGAGAGTCGGTTTGGGATATTTGCGCTTATCTCCGATCGCCATCGCTAAGGAAATTGCGCAATTTGGAGAACTGGTCATGAAGTCACCTTGAATCGTTGTTTGTAACAGCTGAATTCAAATTGTGTATAAATCAAAGTCTTAAAAGAGAATTCTCCAGCCCGGATGGTTCCCTAACTAATCAGTTTGTATAGGTCACTTTGTTCAAAGCACAAGTCTCTATTTTACAAGGAAATGTCTCTATTAAGCACTATAATTAATTCAAAACGTGACAGAACTGTTTGTTTGGAATGGTTTCACCACCTCCTTTAAACATGTGGGGTCCTCGGAAAGTCCCCTAACCCTTAAGGGGTCAAAGTATGCTTACAACGTTCGCTTCCTCTTCCCAAAGACCGAAGAACTCACGTGTCCCCTAGTCCTATCTAATCGCTTCTGTTCGTCGCCTCCCTCGGCATTCCACAGGTTCTATCTAAATACGTGTGTGCCACCGTCTCTACGCTACTCATCAGTTTACCTTGCTGCTCGTGCAGTCGCATCAACAAAAACAGCGTCGGTCTGTTGTAAAGAAGTCATTGGCCGCCGACTGTTATGTTTATTCGTGCCACCGAGTAGCGGCAAGCTCGAAACTGGCTCGGGTTGTGTCGCCCCCTCTTCTTGCCACCTGAAGTCGATCGCAATGTTTTCCATTGCGCGAGTGATCGAGAACTATTTAAACTGCTTTTTGATTTTGGAAGGTAATCATTCATTTGCAGCGCTTCCACCAAAACATTCACTTTATTCACTTTTTAATCAAAAAATCAAATTGTTCAATAAATGTAGTTCTTTTGTGACAATTCCGTCGTCGAGAGCGTTCGATGTTCTAACTGTGTGCCGTCAAA
>KI650709.1:195-14934 GCA_000505645.1 Steinernema monticolum
ACAAAACTACCGTATCACCTTAAGAGAGTGTAGAATTGTCACTTAAATCTTTTTTTGAATTATCAAAAATGCTATAGAGCTTGCCAAATCGCTCTGACTAGCTGTAAAATTCGCACATTCAGGTGACCCAACAATGACCTTTTTGTGTAAATTTCCTTGTAAAAATAATGTTAACCGTTTACTTATCTCTCACAGTTGCTTTTCAAGCGGTAACTGGTTTACGATGCTCATTTCGAGTTGTTTTACTATTAGCAGCCTCTCCCCCTAATCACATTCAATGATTACCCACTTTCAAGCATTTTGGTTGACTACAGATATGACACGTTAGCGCATATGAATGTCTTAGGCTTGTATGGCTACAAACCGACAACATTGTAAAGAAAACTACCATATAGAATTATCAGAAACGGTATACAGCTTCCCAGGTCGCTCTGACTAGCTGTAAAATTCGCACATTCAGGTGACCCAACAATGACCTTTTTGTGTAAATTTCCTTGTAAAAATAATGTTAACCGTCTACTCATCTATTGCAGTTGCATTTTCAAATGGTAACTGGTTTATTACGCTCACTTCAAGTTATTCTAATCCCATTAGCTACATCTCCCTTTCCCACCCTTGTCTACTTGCCTGCTTCCCTGCTCCTTGAACGCTTATCCCATTTGATTGACAATTTTCTTCAAAACATCCAATTTTTTATCGACAAAAAATCAAAATCGTGCAAATCGTTCCAATCATTTGTCATTTACTCGCTTCTCTGACAACAAGCTGTTGCTCCAAGTCATTTGAAAGTGTGTAACATGTCATTAATTGACTTCCTCGATGGCTTAACGACCGGTGGGAGAGTGATTGCTTTCGCTTCCAGGGGTTCATATATTACAGATCTCATCAAAAAACAACTGAAAAGAGCCTAAATCCGGTTCACTAGCCAAGTTAGTTCATTCCCATGGGGTCAGATGATTGATTAATCGCCTTCAAAATGCAACAAACAATGATTAATGAATTGATGTTGCCGCCGACAGAACACTCCCGCTCGTCAAGGTCAAATTCCTGTCTTTGAAAGGGTAGCGCGCGTACGAAAAGGAAGTGCTGGCGATACAAAGGGTTTCCTATGTACAGAATAAGGGGTAAGTCAGGCACGTGGTCACGGTCAGCTGATCGATGGTAATGGAAACATGTAATTGATCAAATTGTGTACAAATAAACCAAAGGGCATGATTAAGAGGCATGTAGAGGCGTAAGAGAGGTAGAGGCATGTCGACTAGTCAAGTCTGTTTGATTGAAACAGAGAAAAGCTCAAAAAAACTATCATAAGGCTTGAACTCAAACAGAATAGGTGATAAGACTGTTGGCAAGTGGCTACGGTCACCTGATCGATGTTCAGAACAAATGTGATTGATCAAATTGTGTACAAATGACACGAAAAACAAGATTAAGAGGCATGCGAAGGCGTAAGGCATGTGACCAGGTCAATTCTGCTCGATTGAAGCAGTGATATGCCCAAAAAACCAACAAAATGCTTCTATCAGCTTCTCGAACTACTTTAAAACGCTTTTTAAACACAAAAGACCCTTCGAATCCCTTGAGAACAAGAATCAATCACTCGCCGTCTCAGCAAGTGCATGACGACAAAAACAGTGAATTAAATCCTGCGAAAATCGTTCTCAGTTCGTTAAACACACAGTAAGCAGTCGGCTTACATTAAAATTAGTCAAAAGCGCTTCAAACTGGTATAAAAAAGACTTGTGCCACAATGCTTATAAGAACGTTTTGTTTATTTTAAGCCATTCTGATGCCCCATATGTTTGGTGCAAACCATTTGTAATCGTCATAAAAACGGCGTTTTAACCACCGCAAAACAAAATATATGGCGCCAATGCCGCCGCGAAATCGATTAAAGATTCTTATCTTAACCCTTCTTCAATTTCCGACGCCTTCGCAATCTTCGCAACAAAACGACCCATAAAATCTGGGATCTAACATTAAAACGGCAATTACAACAAGAAGACGCGCATAAAATTGTCATAAAAACGCATTAAAATTGACTTTTAGAGGGCAAACACACTCCAGAAGCCCCCGCTTTGTAATTGAATTCCCCTATTTGTAAACAACGATATTCTGCTAAAAACCAACCGTTAAATCGTCCCTCGGAAACAACAGTAACTCCCGCTGTGGATCGTTCTCCAGCTGAGCACTCTTGTCCGTAATGAACTTCTCATATTCAAGTGGTGGAGCAATCGGTGACTTCCTTGCCGGATTCACGTTACTGATCACATTGCGCACAGCTTCTCGTGTCTCTCTCGCTTGGCCGGGTTTCCCAACCGCCGATGTGAACCTAAAAAACCCCTTTTCACTTCAAATCGCCCTTAAGACAACAAACTGACTTTCGCTTTTGACTAATAGCAGAAGTTAGCGTTTGATTAGAGCGTACAGAAGCCGACTCGATGAGCGTTGAAGTGCCGCTGGAGCCGGAGAGCACCGAACGACGGTCTTCAAGGCTCGAGGCCGCCGAGCGAAGTGTCGACGATCTCATTCGTAAATGATAACGAGCTGCGGCGACGACATCGCCGTACGGGTTACAAACAACGCGACTGACAGACAGATAACGAGTGCTCCGCAACCCCCGCGACGGTGCAGTGTACTGACGGCTCGGTGAGCGCGTGCATGCTTATCGTGGCGGGACCATAGAAATGTATTCGGGGACATATGAACAACGCTTTGCGGGAGGATAGGATTATTATTGCTTTTTGAAGCTGAACGACTTCAGTTTGCTGGATAGAAGGGTTGTGACACCGTTCTTCACTTCTTGAAACTTTTCTCTTGATGACAGTTTGGGGCTTTGTTGTCGTGGAGGTGAGTATTGCCCGTCGCGGATACTGTAGGCCAGGTGGACAAGCTTCAAAACGTCGATTTCGGGGTAGTTCTGAAAAGAAATAATGAAAATTATACTATAGTATACTCAAAGTGTTGTTTTTGAATTTAATCACTGGAAATAGCTTCAATAGCTGTAGTATGGACAGGATTCTGCTCAGAAGCCGGTAAAGCAACGCTGCTTAATATCCAATGACCTCTGGATCGCTCGTGAGCGTCCTTACCATTCGAATTTGACAGAATGAAGGCAACTTGGCGTGAATTATAGCTCTCATCAAGCTTCTGTTGCCGGATTCTAAACAGGATTCTGTTGAGCAGCCGAGGAAACAATGTCCGCGCAATGTGACAATCTCAACACCGTTATTTCACATATTTAGTTATCCTATTGCATACAGAAGCGATCAATGTCAGATTCAGTGTTCCAGAATCCTGATTTTAAGATCCGCATGTCCAGAATCCGAGAATATACCTATCAGTTCTTTTCATGACAGTTCACAAGAGAAATTAAGCCGAACTTTCTTTTGCGACAATTGCAATGAAGCTGTAGTATGGATTCTGGACAAATGGATTCTGAAAATAAGATTTTGGAAAGCAGAATCTGAAAATGATCGAGAGGCATCTCTCCTGTAAACCAGGACTTGAGAAGAGATTACTAAATTTTAGAGATAAACGGTGATGATACAGTCATATTGCACTACGTTTCTACGGCCTCTGAGCAGAATCTTGTTCAGAATCCGTCAATAGAAGCTTGCTGATTGTGTTAAGTGTGATGAGCGCTACAATTTACGCTAATATTGCCCGCATTCCTTCAAGGCCGCATAGTTTTCACAATCTCGAAAAATCCAGAGGTCAATTAAGATTTAGAGGTCAGATTCTGTGTTCCAGAATCCTGATATCAAGATCCACAAGTCCAGAATCCGAGAATCTAGCTATTGAGTTCTTATCAAGATAGTTAACGCTGAACTTTCTTTTGCAACAATTGCAATGAAGTTGTAGGATGGATTCTGGGCAAGTGGATTCTGAAATCAAGAGTTTGGAAAGTAGAATCTGAAAATGATCGAGGCATCACTTCTGTAGACTATGAGTTGAATTTAGATTGCAATACCATACGAAAATGAGACAGTGATCAATGAGATTACGATAGTGAGACAGTACCTGTAGAAGTCGTAGCGCGCTTCCAAACTCCATATTCATGAGGTTTTCGCGTTCCAGAATCAACATTGCCAACATGACATCGTCGAGAAGAGCAAATCGTTTGGCATCAGCGAACAACGCATCCCAAATGGTGGTCACATCTGAATACTGTGCATACAGCCTTTGGTCTATAGCACAGTAACCTACCGGGCAACGGAAACTCCTGCGACAGTAGCAGCGACATCCACCGGAACACGTAGAACTGTGGCTTTATGACTAAAACATCGACAATATGGGAATGAAGCTCCGGATCCACTTCAAGTAGCCGATTATGGAACCTTGTCATGCCGGCATCTGAACGAAATAAGTAGAACGACTAACAGGTGATACCCCGTACCTATTCCAAAGTGTGAATTATCAAGAGACTTAATAAAATTGTCCTTAATCTCCGACATGAGCAGCTGGAAACAGTATAACGTGTCAGCTTCAGCATGAGCAGCCCATTCCTTGTCCTGGTCACTTGCGAATGCGTAATAAATCGGTCCAATCACTTCGTTCATACCCTAAAAGCAGCAAAACAGTACTGAGGCCAATGGCCTACTACGGTCTTTCATACCTGTACGTACTTGACGCCCGGGTTGAGCTTCGAATAGATGAACAGAATCCGTTCTACAACCTGCCAATGGGTTTCAGTGCACTCGTTTATGTCTTCTTGGTGGGGTTTGGAGCTTTTTCGTCGTTCTCGTTCGATGAACTGCAATTAGACAGCCTGGATTAAGTGATCAACACGATGAAGACGTACATTAGCACGTTTGTTGTAGTCAACCACCTCAGCCTTTAGTCCTTCTTGTGTAATTCGCTGCGAGAGCCTCACTTTTACAGCTTCTTTGTGGGGATAAGCAGTGGGGCGTTGAAAGAAGTCGATTTCAGGGTACAGTCTCCGCACGTCTTTGTCGATTTGGAGGAGCACTTCGTTGTCCTGGAAGTAACTGTTCCATTCGCTGCCTGGATTCTGACTTAGAGGCTGAAAAAAACAAAGGAATATCAATTCAAAGGGACAGGGTCATGAAGTTTAGGGTTGAGCAATATACATATCGAGTAGGACTTTTAGCTGGTTTTGCGTATCTTCAAATAGCTCTTCTAACTCAAGAAATTGCACTTAACGTTCTGGAAACAACAAGAATCCTAGCAAATCACACAGCTGCTAAGATGAAGCAACTCGATTCGGATACAATAGATGCAGCGTTTAGCGCCTTGCTAAGGCTTCAACTCTCTCTCTTGGACGAAAACTGGCCGGAAGCTGTAAGACTACATGTTCTAGCTGCTATGGCGGTCTTTATCAATGTGGTAAGTAGAAATTCGAGATTTCTGAGTCGACTAAAGGGTAATTCTTGTTCCGACAACGCTTCTTCCAGTTAGGGCCATTGGATTACGTCTCCTCGCTGATAGAAAATCTACTGTTGCAGTTGAACAGTAGGATAGAAAGTGTCTAGAATGCAGCGGCTGCTTTGTTTCAGTTGATTCTGAGAAGTGGCTACGATACAATCCACCCTACGCTAGGTAAATTGACCAAAAAGACCCTTTTTGACCCTTTTGAATCCATCTAAGCTTCACGAGTTGACTGCATCACGTTTCTTGAACATCTTGGTCGACCAGGAGCCCAATCCGATGTAGCCTTCGGCACCCTCCTCGGCAGCAAGAAGCGATTAGCCAACAGTCCACGCTAACAGCATAAAAGAAGCGATAAATAGGTTAAAAACAGCAATTCCTTTGCCACAAGAGGATGTTTGAATATTTGAGCAGATGTCAGGTTTGAAAAAGCCAAACTTGGCTAAATACGTGTTTCTTGGCCGGAGATTCCGAAATCGTCAGTTGGGGATTTATTACTATTATTGCTGAGTAGAAAATTAGGCTCTTTTACGCGCTGTTCATAGAAGTTTGATCGGAGCTCTCTGAGCCGTGATAGTACGTCTTTAATTCACCCTGTAGACGTGTTAAGACTTCCGACGTTGTTGCTAACACTTCAGATTTAATCGCCATAATTCTAACTTTTTAAGGATACTTACATGGTCTTCGCATCCAAACTTGTTCTCCTCAATTGGCTTAATAATCAAATCCTCAATCAGCGAATCGTACGTAGCTCTGAGCCCCTTCAAATGGAGCTTCCAAGTCTCTCTCTCCCTCGGCAAATAATTCAACAGAATCCTCCACGCCAACGGTCGTAGATTCTCCGGAATGCCATAGCTGCACGATGCCCGCAGTTCATCGTAATCAATAGGCTCCGTGCCAACGTACAGAATCTCTTCGACCTGACGCAAACTGGAACACCACACACAATAGATTAGATAATAGAGCAGCGATCAAACCGATTTTCGTATTTTTTACCACCGTTGAGTTTCTGCGCCGCCGCTTCCGTCATCGCCGCGCTTATCGATTGCTGTTTGTACACCTGTGGTGATGCGTTGAAGTCGGTTTTTGGACGCAAAGATGGATAGACCAGAGACACGGCTAATGTGAATAAACATAAACAAAACTGCGCGGACAGTAATGCGGAACGGTCGTTACAGGAATTCCGCATCGAACTGCGACGGGAGTTGGTGGAAGTCACACGGGTGTGAAGAAGAGACGGAGCTCTGACTCATTTCTATGTATAAACCATTGTCTTCTGAGAGGCTCCGTAGATATTAGCCTTTTAAGATATGCTGTCCCTAACAGAATTCGGTCAAGGAGCGTCTTCTCTTCATCTCTCACATGTGTACAGCTGCTTAGATAAGAGTTACGTTGCTTGATAAACCGATAACTTCCGATAGATGTGACCGTTTAGGTATGTATAAGTGGTGCCTGGACATTTGGCTACGCTCATCACCGTAGAAGCCGATTCTCAGAGGACTAAGGCTTCTAGAATGCGCAAAGTTGCCTTATCTCGTAGCTTTGTGATTCTGTGACCGCATTTGGACAGCGTTATACAAAGATCGCATTACGTTTAACACGATCAGCTACTTCAACACTTGTAGCCTGTGCAGGATTCTGATCAGAAGCCGTTGAAGCAAGGCTGCTTATTATTCAATGACCTTTTGATTCCTCGTGAGCGCCATTATTATTCGACTTTGACAGAATGGGTGAAACTTAGCGTAAATTGTTTGTCAAATAGTAATAACGATCCGGACAGATCCAGCGGACGATGAGTGTCTTATCTGTAGCTCTGCATACTGTAGAGTTGTTGAGGTAGGCTTCAAAAGCTACACGTTGTTCAATAAATGATGAATTTATATATATCTGCCAGTAGCTGTATGTATCAGTAACATAAAATCTATAATAGTATCTGTGAATCACAATAACCGAAACGTAAAGTCACATATATGATGCTTAACCGGAGTAAGCGTTAACGTATAGGTATGATCGGTGCCATGCATGAGCGTTTCGTTTCGGCTATTTGGCACGATGCGTAGCGCTTCGACCAAGTAACCCCAAAGGATTTCATTGTAGAAGAGCTCTGCCTGCTTGCACCTCGCTCCTTGACGTACAAAGTTGATTGACGTCCACCAGCATACTACATCCTCGAAAAGAATATTCCGAAAATCGAAGAGATTCATGTTCTCTTCGCCGAATTGAAGCGAGATGCTCCGGAATCTGTCGCCAGTAAGGAACTTCATGATGGCATTGCGAAGGCCGCTGAGGTTTTCTATTGTTTCGATACGCATATTGAGGTCGCAGACGGTCGTAGGAATGTGCTCGTTGTAGTTCTCTTCGATGAAGGGAAATCGCGTCTTGTAGATGAGATTCAGCTTTGTCATTCCACAGCGTAGCGATTTGATGATACAACTCAGCTGACGACTGTGCATGACCATGTCGACTTGAGCGAACGAGGCTAGCGGTTCAGGGTTAGCGAGGAGGAGGCGCGCCAGTTTGATTGCGTCGTCGTTGGTAAGTGTTGTGAGACGACGGGCGTTCGCTTCGATTCGAAGCTCTGAGCAGCAGATCTTCTTTAACGAAACCAAGTAGTCTATGGGGACGGGATTATCAACGATACCACTTGAAGGTCCAAAACAGATGCAGTACTCGGCCATTGGCTGTGCAGCGTCAACAGCGATGTAGACGCTGTAGTAGAGACGGTTCACAAAGTTGTCCCGAGCATACTGACCCCAATGAGTGTCGAGGTGTTCGATCTCGAGCTTCGAGAAGCTCGTCTTCGACAGTAGGCTGGTAGTGTCGGTGATGAACTTCTTCCGCGACACTACCTTGTTTGTCATGTTGGCCGAACTCCGAAGGCGTGTAAGAAGGCAGCGATGCTGGTTACAGTAGTAAAGCCATGTATCTGGAATAACACGTTAGCTGATATCGGTGATCGCATCGTCGTAAATTAGCGATATAAGCACTGTATAGAACAGCTAGTCAGGTAGATTCAAAGCCACAACCAAGAACAACGTTTTTACCGGACATTTAATGAAAATACATACAAAGTACGACTTTAACGGTATGCTAAGTACGGCTATTGTTCTCTTAAGACGCGTGGAAAAGAAGGCTCAACGACCTGAAAGTGTCATAAATTAATATGTTGTAAAGAATTTGATTGAACGTACGTAATTATCCCAACGAAATGACCATATGGCTTGTTGAGCAGCTCGTTGCTAACGAAAGTACGCCAGGAGCTCGTAAATCACATCGTTAGTCACGTGGAATTTGGCTAAGGACGGAAGTGGCTTTAAGCTCTTCCCTCCCTGCATGACTGATCACATTTTGAAGAGAATATCCTCCAGATTACTGTAAATACCTGCAAAAAGCAAATTTAGGCATTATAAAACCACCTAGTTAAGCTTACCTGATCCGTATCTGCAAATTTCACATCCCGATCATCAGTCAAAAGTTGATTACGTAAGTAACCCAATGGACGTCAGAATCTGAGTATGATCAAGGAGCTAAAGGTTGCGTTTCTTGTCATTACCAGGTGCTTCAAAGCTCGGGGTTACCAACGATATCACTAGGAAGCCCCTAGGAGCTGGATATCACATTGTGAAGGAATTGGCTTCATTGTTCACATTGCTTCTAATATCGAAACATTGAAGATCACTGCAAATACATCTCATTTCAGCATTAAACCAGCCAGTTAACCTTACCTGTTCCGTATCTGCAATTTTCCTCTTTTGAGAAACACCTGATCATCAGTCAAAGGTGATTACGTCAGCTAATCAAAGGACGTCAGAACTTCAGGATGATCAAGGAGCTGACAGCTGAGTTTGATGTCATCGTCAGTCGTCAAGGAAATCAGCAACGCTACTAGAAAGCCAGGAGCTCGATTCATTGCTTTGAAGGAATTAGCTTCATTTTTCACATCTCTTCTGATCAACATTTTTTGAATCACTGTTTAGACCTACAACACCAATTTTAAGCAATATTTGGCCACCCAGTTAACCCTACCTGATCCATATCCGCCGGATCATCAGTCAACATCGACTACGTAAGCTGACCAAAAGCCATCAGAAAGTCAGGATGATCAAGGGGCTGAAGGTTGAGTTTGATGTCATCCTTAGTTGCTTCGAAGCTCGGGGTTATCACTCTTATGAATAAAAAGCCATTGGAAGCTCGATTCACTGCACGACTAATCACATTGTGAAATAATTAGCTTCAGGACTCACTGCGCTTCTGATGATCGAAACAAATTAAAGCCTTAAATCATCCATTTAGCCTTACCTGATCAGAATGTGCAAACAATCACTGCTTTGAATCTTGAAGGAGCTCACGGTTGAGGTAGATATCATCGTCAGTTGCTTGAAAATCATCGGGATTATCAGTGATATCACTAAAAGGCCAAGAGCTCGATTCACTGCATGACTAATCACATTGTGAAGGAACTATCTTCATGTTTCGCTTCATTTCTGACTGAATCAATTCAGATCACTGTTTAGACCTAGAGCAACAATTTTAAGCATTAAAAAGCCACCCAGCTAACCATACCTGATCCATATCCGTCGGATCATCAGTCAAAGATGATTACGTAAGCTAACCAAAACCATTAGAAGCTCAGGATGATCAAGGAGCTGACAGCTGAGTTTGATGTCATCGTCAGTCGTCAGGGAATAGTAATAATAATACTAGATCGTCAAGAGATCGATTCACTGCACGACTCATTACATTCTGAAGGAATTAGCTTCAGGTTTCACTTTGCTTCTGATCGAAACATTTCCCATCATTGCTGAAATACCTATTAAACGAAATTTAAATATAATCCACCACCTCACCACGATTTGTTCGCGCAATATTCCCATCTGATCATATGATCAGCTGTCAAAACAGTCGCGCCCACGAGTAAGTCATCCAAACACACACACCGATGCTTTCAAATCAGATCGCGCAGAGATACATACCTCTCAGGCAATGCTTCACAAGATTAGCAGCAAATTAAACGTACGCACTGCCACGTGCAGCTGAAAGTCACTAAGGAAACTCGCTCGCCTCGCCTCATCAAGACACACCAGCCACATCGATATCGATTAGGTTCACATGTGCGATTTGCGCGATCGCATTGTTGCACCCGACACAAACCCCGACGTTGTCAGGGGCTCCTCTCGTGATGAGCTCTCACACAAGAGAACAGAAAAGTCATTCGCACTCTAACAATACTACATTATAATGGATGGGATATCTCGGCTCTTCGTTCAACGAACTTCCGATATGCTCGCCGGCTTTGCGAGACTCCAATATCTGAGTGCCTACTGGGGAGAGTATGCGCGCGACGTAATGCTCCATCGAATCTACTATAGCATCTTCCTATCCGTTGACGAATCTCGACGTTTCACCAGCTATTCCATCAATTTTGGCCTTATGAGTGCTGTTGTTCGCGAGCGAGTGACCATCGATCAGCTGATCGCGCTGAAGAAGGTCTGTTGTGCGGAGATTCGCATCGAAGCACACGGCGGATTCATGTCGGCCATCACCGCCGACGAAGTGGATAAGCTAAAACTGCTTCTAGCCGCCAATCCTGAACCTCTCGCTTGTCTTTCTATTCTACAAACGATGCCCGAGGACAACTATGCCCTCCATCGTATTATCCACGCGATTCCCACGGTTTCGCGACTGAATCTACGCATCTACGAGCATCAACGCAATTGGGAAAAGTACTTTTCCACACTTGTGGGCGCTGTACGTGAGCTTACCGTATTCTTCGCTGTAGCCCTTCATATGCCTATGCGTTTTCAAAGCAGTCTTCAGCACTTGATGAAAGACTCCAAATTTATCAGTTTATCGGTTAAATTCGGCTGTGACATTAGTCATATGAACTATTTCAAGATGGACTTCTTCAAGTACATCACTACAAAGTGGCAGAGCGTCGATTACACCACCGAGGTGACGCGGAGCAAGCTGGCCGAGTTGTTCTATGCAGAGCAGTTCAGAGAGGAGTTGGAAGCGGAATTTAATGTGACCCTTGATGACAAGGAATGTGTTGTTTTGCATGGCCATGTTCCCGCTTACACGCTTAAGCTAATCAAGATTAAAGAGAGCTTCTGTGATTACATGTTCCGTGTGGTATACTAACTGTCCTGCTGTGTTTGATGTTATAATAAATTGTTTGAATCCATCGATTTCTCTTTTAATTGGCAGCGGCATAGTACATAGATTGTTGGCGGTTGAGTGAGGTGCTGATGCTGACCGTTGAGACCCTTACGTGCCAGGGTGGTCGGAGGAGGTATGCATGATTCTAGGAAATATTTATGAGAAGTGCATAAGAGCGATTGCGCTTGACATTAAGTTAATTAGTGTTTTTGTGGTTAGTTGAGGGGTTGAGGGGTATCCAAGGGAGTCGCGATACCTCTAGGTAAGCGCGCAACTCTTGCATATCGATTGCAACGGTGCTGACGCTTCTATGAAAGGAGAAAGTATTGCTTCACACAAGAGTATAATATTTCCTAGAATCATGCATACCTCCTCCGGACACCTCAATCAATTTTTTGGTCAAATTAGCAAGGGTAATTAACAAGAAATCATCTTTCAGAACTCGAAGCACCTCCGCTTATAGAATGACTTTGAATCATCGATGAGGCGAGCTGTCTGCCACCTTCCGAAATCCATATTGCGTCAGGCACTATGAAGCTTTCAAAATAGCAATTGTTAGCCCCACATCAGCATGATAACGTTTACAGCTAATAGAAATAGACCGTGCAAAGTGTCAAATTGCTCAAAAGATTGGGTCAAAATAACGAATCGCCGTCCGAGCCTAACTGCAACCGTTCGAGCGGATTACCAACCGACGGAACCAAATTTCAATCGCCCGAGTTCAAAAATTGACTAAAACTTACATTATTCAATCTGGACTTGGAGAGTGCATGTAAGCCCAACCTACAAAGCCTAGTCATAAGATGTCTTATTTTGAGCCTAAGCTGATGCAAGTAGCAGCATCAAGTTTTAACGCATTTAAGGTAGATTTAGCTTTTAGCTAAAGTCAAGCAACTTTAAACTTAGGCTTAGTTTAAATTCTTGACAAGTTTGGCTTAGGCTTAAAGTATACAACAAATATTTTGTGTTTTAGACTACAGACCACCTTAAGCCGTTCGGAGGGTATTTTGGGTAGAAAATCGGTTTGGATGGCTCTAACATCGGCTCTAACAACACTTTCACTGCATTTAATTAAAACGCCTAATTTCGGATAAACTTGCTATGTTGGAACCCTTTAAAACTTCATGGCGTACATGGATTTCATGGTCGTTTCTTGATGGACTAATATTGTCCTCTTGAGCTCGGAGCACATCCCTACATTCTTTGCAAATTAACAAAATATGTTTAGGGCATTAGTTCATTGTCAGTTTTCTCCCGAGACGTCGATATCACTGTCCACGTGATTCCCTTGTATGTTAAATAATGTCTGTTCGTTCGCTGAGGGTTCAATGTTGTATCCACCAACTCTCCTCTCAACACCTCTAGGTAAGCTGGTCGCAACGTTTCCATATCGATCGCAACGGTGCTGCTGACGCTTCTCTCTCAAAATATACCTCGTAAACAAGCTCTTAATCCTCCCGTCAATGACCAAAAACCGAACGACCGCATTCCGCCGATAACCCGATAACATCTGCACCCATAAAACGTGTGAATCCACAACAGAAAATCGATTAAATCATCATTTTTTCCACACTTTAACACTCCGATTTCAACAACAATGAGATAGATGAAGATAGAGAGATAGAGAGGTACAGTACACAAGACAAACAGCAAACCAACCAACCAACCAAACAACGAAGAAACGACACCGAGTAGAGTATAGTATACGGGGAAAATTAAGGGGAAATCGGGCTAAGAAACAAGACAACAAGAAGAAGGAGGTATGGAGGTAAGAAGTGAGATCGCTCTTCACGCTCATCCACTCTCAACCGAGCTTAGGGCTCTGTTCTAGTTCTGTCCTTCGGGGCATTCGCTACGGATATGACCGGTCTTCTGGCAACCGTAGCAACGACGGCTATTGTCGCTTGGCTCGGAGCACTCGCGCGAGATGTGACCGTACTTGCCACAGTTGAAGCATTTCTGCCCGTTTTGAGTGTTAGGGCACTCGCGCGCAAAGTGTCCAGTCTCCTCGCAGCGGTAGCAGACGGAGTTTCCACGACGATCGCCTCCTCCTCCGCCTCCACCACCATGTTGGCCACGTCCTTCACGGCAGTCACGAGAGATATGACCGGGTTGGCCGCACTTGTAACAGGCTGAAATAGAGACAGAAATTAGCATAAATCAGAGGACAAGGTGATCTGTCTAGACCTGTCTAGATCTGTCTAGTTTCTAAGAGGTAAAGGTCTGTAAAAAGGAACTTACTGCGTCCACCGTGTTGTTGACCTCCCTGGGGAGCGTTAGGACACTCACGGGCAAAGTGTCCGGGCTCGTGGCACTTGTAACATTCACCTCCTCCGCTGCTCATCTTTCCTTCCTCTCACCTCGCACTCACGCGCCGACGTTCTGAACAGAATCTCTCACCACCACGTTTCACAGGCTAACGCATATCACACGAACATCATCTCATCTCTTAGGTAACAGCATCAGAGCTACTAAGGCTACACAACCACCGACGACAGATTACACACATGGCTGTCGAGCTGACCGACGACACCACAAGCTAGCTCTCTGGATAGCCAAGCTCCCGACTTGGAGGTGCGACAAGGCGAGTGTGTGTGAGCCTTTGGTGAGCGTCGTCGTCGTCGTTGTCGTCTCGTAGCCGCGTGAATTTTATCGTAATTTTGTGGCGCTCCCGCGAAGTGCATATGCTTGGCAGTGGGACGGCCGCCAAGCGTGGTGGGACCCAAAAGAAGGATTGAACTCAGCTTTTGAAGTGCTTTTAAATGCCAAACGCGACTCCTCTGCCACGGCGCTATTGGCTTAAAGCCAGCAAGTGCGTCGATAGGATTAGAGAAGCTAGCTGTCCTACTATTTTGGGTGGAAACAGCTGTCTTGTAGTTTGAATAGGTGTGTGAAGCGCTTCACGGTCTATTTGAGTGACCTTTGGAGTCTATTTGCATCCATTTCTTTTTCTCTTCTCCTAGTACTCCAATAATTGTAATGCATTCCTTAATTTCAAGGCTGATATAGAAGCCGGAATGTTTTTTTAATATTCCTATAGCCTTCTAGCCCTTTAAGCAATTGCCATATCGACCGTTATTCAAGGTCACCTACCGTCGGTGTGGTTTTCAGCCAAACCCATCAAAAGATCCTCTTTCTTAAGACAAAAATTCTCATTATTTTGGTAACTTTCAGCTCTTAATTCAATCT
>KI650726.1:239-11045 GCA_000505645.1 Steinernema monticolum
TTTAATTCTTCGAAACTGCCTTTCTGAACCCAAGTTGGCATTCATCACGATGAAACGCAATCTCCCCACTTGTTTCAACGAAATTGTCAACAAACATGCTGCATTGGAGCGCACGTGACAAAGAAAACATTGTTACTGTTCGCCGCCCAGCAGGTGGTTCTGGTTCCCGATTGTTGAACTGTTTACACAGGCACATTATAAAAATCTTCGTTGCTCATTGTACAAAATATCATAGATTCCATTTATTATGCAGATATGACTTAGGTAATTTGATAAATATCCCACAAGTAATTAATAAAGAATTACTTAAACCCGTTTGCGCTGTGGTTCTCGCGCAGGCAGCTTCTCCTCCTGATAGCGCTTCATGAAGATTGATTCGACGAGATCCAACATCAAACGCTCACTAAAACACACGTAATTATCGTAATTAAGCAATTTATGGGAAAATTTCGACAAACCTCTTCTTCTTGTCGCAATCGAATCTCGGGAGGAATTCGACCAGCTCAACGGCGACCAAATCTTTGAGTGGATGGGTGCGCACAAAATCCAGAAATTCGTCGGCGATGATTCCTCCTTCCGCAGGAGTTCCGACTGCTGGAGCATCTTGCACACGGAAGCCATCGATGTCAATGCTCATTCCGTAACCGTATGTGTTGCGAGAGACAATATCGAGCGCTTCTTCCATGCACGTATTCAGTCCGCGTTCGGCGACTTCTTCGTCGTAAAACACGCGTACTCCGAGCTTCTCCAGAAGTTTCTACAATCACTCTTTCAATTAAATGTTTCCCATCAACAGACGCTCACTCGTTCGGGCTCTTCATAACTGCGGATTCCAACCATGGCCATATTCTCCGGTTTGATCTTCACTTTGTCATCGCCGACCTTGGTCAGCGTATCGTTACCGTATCCGAGCAAATGCGCCACGGGCATTCCATGAAAGTTTCCGGTAGGACTCGAGTCGACGGTGTGGGCATCCTAAATTTAATCATTAAACAAACAGTCAAGGTTAAACTTTTGATCTTCGAAATGATCGATTTGCGCCTGCAATGGGGGGAGCGCAAACCACACTATTTCGTAAAAATGGTTGTCGTTTCGTTGACAGAACGAATTCACAATCAACTCACCATGTGTGCGTCCACCCAGATCAATCCGATGTCTCCGTGAGGGCGAAGGCTCGAGGCTATACCGCTCCAGGTTCCGATCGCACAGCTGTGGTCACCTCCGATGACGAGAAGATCTTCGTTGTTGCCGATGACATGAGAAGTCGCTTTGGCCAAGTTGCGGCTGTTCTGAAATCAAAATAAACGTTTCAATTCAATAATAATTCGTTTGCACTTTTGCTTTTAGTTGCAATTTCAACGCCATCTGATCGAAAAGCCCTTGAATGCGAACAAAAAACTCCGTAATCAGCGGTTTCAAAGTCAAAGACTGACGTTGCACCAGTCTTTCCCACCAGAAGCGTAGACACAAACTGATAAGAGGCACTTTCAGGCGAACGATGATGTGGTCATACGTCAATTTGGTGCAGAAAAAGAGAAACTAAACTCTATTCCCTCTTTTGCTCGCGGAGAAACATTTGCACTCGGGCCTCAAAGCTCATATGTGCGCACCGAGAGAATTGCTGCTGCTTATAAATGATGAATTCGTGGAAAAAGGAGATTTGTTGGCCTTGCTCGGGTTTCCAAGCAACAACTAAGGCTGCCAGCAGGGCAAGGAACTAAAGTGTGACTGACTTTCAACTTGCGAAACAAACAAGGCACAAAATTTCTTCATTTCAGGAGCTGCAACCCTAATTCAACTCAATGTTAAAGCGCTCAACTCAAAGGATTGCTTAAAACAATGTGGAAAAATCTTTGCAGAAATAACTCAATTTCATTTCGATTAAGCAAACACTTACCGCAATGATTCCATTAAGAGCCTCACGTTGTCGTCCAGAAATAGTCTCTTCAATCACAGAAACCCATTGATGTGGAACCTTGCATGAGTTGAAAATGTCCGATTTTTGAAGAACCGATACAGCGGCTTCACATCCGAGTTGTCTAGAAATACACAAAATTAATCCTGAAACTCGCGAAAAAAGCTCACCTTCCACCATTTCCATTCGCCAAGCCGACGATTTTGAGCTGACGAGCAAGAGCAGCAAGCGAAAGTCTCATTGTGTCGACCAATTCAGTTTGAGCACGAATATTAAAATGAGAGTCCTTCCATTCCACTTTCGTGCCCTTTAGTTTCAGTCTCGGCGAAGCCACGCCCCTTCAAACACGCGCTGCGCTTTCATCGTTGGTTTCCACGTGGTCACCGCGCAGATGTTTGTTTATCCAACATGCACAAACTGTTCTGAAAACATGTTTTGTCATAATGTTTCATAGTGTTTTTTGATGTGTTTTCGGCAAATTAGCGCATACTGTAGGAATCGCAGGATGCTGGACAACTATAAACACTACAGTGCTCACGTGAGCAATGCGGATTTGTCGTTGAAAGAGCGCATGGTGCGGGGTTCCCCACAAAAATGATGGATGATTTAGGGCTACTAAAGACTCGATTTGGAAGACCAATTGGTCATCGATCAATTGAGCAGCAAGTTGGTCGTTTAAAGTAGGTTGGAAGAGCAGCAGTAAGTACTTTCCAGTTTGCTGCAAGTGTAAAGTAAAGGGCGAATTTCGTGTAAAAAAATCCAAAAAATAATAAAGAACAGAGGACAGGTTGCGGTTAATTCGTCTTATCTTAAAAATGATATCATTTCGGGTAGCAGTCGGCTGGTAGGAGCGAAAGAGCAGAAGGTCGCCTGCAGAAATAGATGTACTTTGTTTGAAATGACAATGAGAAATACATAGTTGTGTTTGAAGTGTGATCGCATGGGTTAAGTTGACCTATTAGACATCAAAATTTGGTGATCTCAAGCTACCGTTCATGCGCCGATGACGTTGACTAATTACAGCGCGTGCACAACGGGATTTCCCCGATAAGACTAACAAGTGGGATAATAGGATATCCCCCGACCGAATGGGTGATCAAGAGATCATTGACCAAACGCATACCAAGTGGAACGAGCAAAGCTATTTGCGAACAAACTGTTGATTGTTTACGGTTACACTGATTGAGGCTGCAATCAGTAGTATCCTCAGCTACCGTAACAAAGCATTTTTGACAAAAAAAATCTTGTATTAATAAGAGAAAATATAGGATTCACAGTTGGAAATGAAGCTGCCTTTGCGATGAGGATAGCGGCTAATTTACGGATAGCGGCGTCTCGATGTCTAGACAGCGTTAACCTATGTCTCCTTTTCAATTGCAACGTCAGTTCCATTTCGGACGGCGATTGAGAGCGGTTGACACCGACCTCACACAAACTGATCAGCATGTCAGGGCAGCGTTTGCCCAGTCACCGTACGTTCTACACAAATTTGATGTTTCTCATTTTGCTCTTTTTTTCAGGGGAACGGTCCTCCTCTCGTGCTTATGATCCAGAGCGCTCACGTTTGCGTTCTCGCTCCAACGATAGTTCGTAAGTCGATTATTCTTTGTTCACTGTTTCAATTTACTTGTTAGGCGTTCGTCTTCCTTTTCTGGCCGCACGATTGGACGCAATGACTACACTCAGAGAGAGATTGAAGACATCCACTGCCTTCCTTCGATTACTGACTACAGCGATGCGAATTTTGTTCGAGGAAATCGCGCTTATCGACCGGATGAAGTTCGTGAAATCCAACGTTTGCCCAATTACTGTATGTTTTACCATATATCATATTTATAATTATTCTTGATGCGTTTTTCAGTCGAACCTACTCCTGGATATTATCCCGTTCGTCAGTCTTCGAGCTTCTACGGCCCTGGATGCAACACGATTGCCGAGAACAGAAATTACCCGGATCTGGTTGATTCCAATCAATCTCTCGGTTCGTACTACCGTTCTCCGTCGGAAGTAGCTGTTCAAAACAAGCGTTTGTTGGGAGAGCAGAGCATGACCGATCTGGCTAATATTCCAAGTATGTGGAGTGGACCAAATACGTCCGTTCACTGTAAGTTTAATATTGAGAGAATTTTTATATGTTTCTGTTCTTAGACGATGACTACGATCGCCATAACAACACCTATAGTGATCGTCATGTGAATTTCCAGCCGCAGCAATTTTCGGCTGTGATTCCTGCTGTAAACCACAATCGACGAAGCCGCAGTCCGAGTCCGATGCTTTCTTCCGGTGCTTCCGAGTGTTCGATTCGCTCGCAATACTTCGACAGTGCCTTCAAGAGCGCGAATCCTCAGCACTCGTTCTATTGCTTACCTGAAGCTTGTCCTTCTCGTAGCAAGGTGAAGAAGCAGCGACGACCTGACCGTGGTAGTGTTCATTGGGCGGATCGTGAGGCCGTGGATATGGTTAAACACACCCGCACACCGAAGTCAAAGGAGCCCGAGCAACGCTTCCCCAATCACCGTATGTTCAGTGCAATATGAAAGTTCTTATTCTTCTCTTTTAGTCGAACGTTCTTCAGCTCGTGGCTCTTATGCGCAGTGCTACGACACGGCTCCTCATCGTTCACGTTCTCGTTCTAATTCTCGCTCCAACGACAGCTCGTAAGTCGGTTATTCTGTGTTATCATTTTCAATGTACTTGTTAGGCGTTCGTCTTCGCTTACTGGCCGCACTCTTGGACGGAAGGACTATACTAAGAAAGAGATTGAAGATATTCGTTGTCTTCCTTCCATTATTGACTACAGCGATGCGAAGTTCGTCCGTGGAAATCGTGGGTACCGAGCTGATGAAGTGCGTGAGATGCAGCGTTTGCCTAACTACTGTATGTTCTTACCATCTAACATATTTATAATTATATTGCGTTTTTTAGTCGAACCTGCTCCTGGATATTACCCCCTTCATCAGTCTTCTAGCTTCTCCGGCCCTGGATGTAACACCATCGCTGAGAACAGGAACTACCCGGATCTGGTTGATTCCAATCAATCACAGGCTTCGTACTACCGTTCTCCGTCAGAAGTAGCCGTGCAAAACAAGCGCTTGCTGGGAAAGCAGAGCATGACTGATTTGGCTAATATTCAAAGTATGTGGAGTGGACCCAATACGTCCGTTCACTGTAAGTTTAATATTGTGAGAATTTTTATATGTTTCTGTTCTTAGACGATGACTACGATCGCAATAACAACATCTATAGTGATCGCCATGTGTATTCCCAACCACAGTATCCGGAATTCGGTCCTGTTCGTGAACAGCAAAGTCAAGGAGTGATGGTCGGTCTAACTTTCAACTGATTTATCAATTTTAATTTATTTAGAATTCGACCACCCGTAGTCGTAGTCCATACAGGCATCCCATGATTCCTACTGTTAACCAGAAGCTGCGAAGACGCAGTTCAAGTCCGATGTTATCGTCCGGCGTCTCGGAATGTTCGATTCGTTCGCAGTACTTCGACGATGGCTTCAAGAATCCGAATCGTCAGCACTCGATGTATTGTATGCCTGAAGCTCGCATCCCTCGCAAGAAGGTGAAGAAGCAGCGTCGAACCGACTATGGAAATGTGTACTGGATGGATCATGAGGCCATCAATAAGTTTTTCGACGAGTACAATGCGAAGAAATACGCTGGCAAATCGCGTTACTATGGACGGTCTTAAATTGGCTGCTAGAAAATGATTACTAGAGGTTTATGAATACAGTAAGATTGATTAACATGAATTGAAGTGGGATTTACACAACAGGTTAACGATGAACTAAGAGGTCCTTACTTTTTCAAGGTTTAAACGAATGATTTTGAAGCAAACAAATGTTCATCGATCACTGCTTTTTTTTGTTGACTATAGTGAATCGTTTAACTCATGGATCGTCAGTTTTGCAGTCGTCGTCATCACGCAGTGCTTGAGCGAGTAGCCGTTCACGTCGTCACAGTCAGTTGATATGATAAGACTTTTGCTCAACCTTTGCGCTCCTCCTCGCTTTTCCTTTATCGTTCGTTTCGCAGTGATCGGCGTGTGCTCGTTTATT
This sequence comes from Steinernema monticolum, assembly GCA_000505645.1. Lineage (NCBI taxonomy): Eukaryota > Metazoa > Nematoda > Chromadorea > Rhabditida > Steinernematidae > Steinernema > Steinernema monticolum. The sequence goes on from KI650726.1 coordinate 6,227, forward strand.
TGCTTACTGAAAACATTACAGTTTTGCTTGTTTTCCAATCAGACCAACGATGCCAATACGACCAGTAGCTTCTGAGGTAAGTGATTATTCGGTTATTTTGCTTTATTGATTTGAATGGAGCCTTTGAATGTTGAATTTCCTGCAAATTCAACACAGAGCGGTGGTTTATTTTGTGATTCACGAATTGTTTGTCGTTTTTTGAGATCAAAGAACGAGCGACGGTCGTAAACTCTATTTTTTAGCCTACAGTCAACTTCGATGATGCTTCCCGCAAAGAATATCTCTTCAAAATCTTAGTAATCGGCGATGTGGGAACGGGGAAATCATCGATTATCCGACGATATGTACATAACATGTTCAATCAACACTATAAAGCTACCGTAATCCTACACTTTCTTCAGTTTTCGTTGTGACTCTCCCTGCTTCTTCAGATCGGTGTCGACTTTGCACTAAAAATCCTGCTCTGGGACGTTGACACATTGATTCGATTGCAAATCTGGGACATCTCAGGTTGGTGATAGTAATTATTTACTTCAATTATTATATACAATCTGAGCAGTGAATTTGGCTTTTGATTCGGGGAAAGACTAGGGCTAGAAACGTAAAAATTTGACTTTTGTGTGTGGAAAAGGAAGAGTTATCGATTGATTATTGCCGTTGCGGTGTTATGATCGCGAAAGACGTGCGAAACGCGTGTTTGTGTTCCCGTTGAGTGCTGTGGGAGTTGTTGCTGTTGAAGAGGTCGTGGACTGTGATTCTGTTGGTGGTGTTGATGAGGGAGACGTGGTTCGTGTTCATTTTCATGACTCGGAGAGAATTGACTACCGCCACCGTAACCGTAGAATCTGAAATTGGAGAGTTCATTTACAGCTTGTTTGATCTGAATTTTTCAATTTAATTTAACACTTTTTGAATTGTAAATAATTGTATATAACTCACCCCGAATCGATCATATAAGGCTGATTGTAGAACCTCCTTGAAGAGTGGTAAAAGTAGGGATTCTCGTCAGCCGACCAATACACTGTTTGTTCCTCCATCGGCTGCACTGCAGTTCTCTAAAATTCACTTTTATTTCTCGCTATTTTGCTTAAATTCTTACATTGCTTAACGCGCTGATCGGTATCGTAGTCCTTACCGTACCGTACGGTTCATCAATCGGCGTAGTCATCGTTGATTCAGTTGATATCCTGTGATGTATGAGGTAAGACGATCTTAGCGCACAAATTGTGCCACAAAGCGTCGCCAACGCACAGGCTATAGTAGCTGAACCAGCCAAGATTAACGCCACAACAAGGAAACCGTTATCTGTCTGAGTCGCTCTTAAAAGATCGTCCATTCCCAGGAGTCGTTGCTAAATATAAGCCTAAATGGGGCGTTTAAAGACGAGATTTACCAGGTAGAAAGTGTTTGTCATGGCCGATGAGATGACGAACAGTGCCAATGAGGCTACGATGGTCTGCAGGATTGTTACCGAGAGGATTAGACGGCTCGACGAAAGCGCGATGAGCTGAAATAGATCATTTTTGACGTGAACCTTGATGCTGTTTACCTGAAGGATAAAAGTAACAACAGCCAAGGGGCCGTTGCTTAATCTAAAGAAAGGAACATCCAGGGGCACTGCATTTTGATCCCTCCAGTAGAATAGCTCCAGGACGATGTAACATCCAGTCATTACGACACCGTAGAACAATGTGCCAGATGAGAAGATTATATGAACTACTGCAACGTTCATTCAGCATTTGAAGCATTCAAAACTCAAATTCTTACCATTCGAATGAGCCGCATTTATTGAAGGCTGTTTGGTAATTGCTCTACCGTACATCACAGCGCTTATCAACGCCGTCAGAGCTTCTAGGCCTAACACTCCAGCCTGACAAGAATGGAGAACTATCTGACCGATGAAAACGTCTTGATCTCCTTCAACAAATGTTGAGAATCCGGCAGATTGGTAGATTAGATTGGCGGTAGCACAGGTCTTTTCAAGAGCGATCGAGAAGCTGCAGATGTTCATAACGAAACGAGTGGTTGTCATTGTGCTAAATACGGGTTACTGTAGAGGGAGATTCACCACTTGATTGACGTACTTGTAGTAAGATGAGCCGAGAACTCCTGTCATGAAGAAAAGCGTTGCCTGCCAGAGGAGATCTCCGCCTAAGTAGAAGCCATTCCACGGCAGCTTCACGAGTCCTAAGAGGACGAGCGCGATGAGACAACACGCCCAGATGATGTGCAAGAAGCCTAAGCACCTGAACCGCAAATAAAATAGAGAATAAGCCAAAGCTGAGGGTTACCTCGTCTGTATGACCAGTCCTCTGTCGATCTTTTGATCCACTGAAACGTAATCGCCATGAATACAGCTTCCAGCTAGTACGGCTGTGATGGAACAGAGCGCAAAAAGAAGGCAAAACACTCCGAGAAGCACTCCATGCACGATGACGATAATGTACTTTGGAGAGGAAGCTGTTGAGATCGAAGCCGTAGGAACGCTTTCCATAGCACGGTAGAAGCGTAGATCATTTCTGTAGAAGGGAACCATTCCGTTGTCGACCGATTTGATGCACCACACTGCTGCTACGATAGAGAGAGCTATGCTAACCTGTAGGAATGCGGACTATATCAAACAGATTACGGTAGTAAATACACGAACCTTGAGATTAAGTATCCTTTGTTCGCGTCCGAAGATCGCGTATAAATCAACGACAGCGCTGCAAACCACAAACATCGCAGCGATATGATCCAAAGCGATTTTTATGTAATTTTCGCTGCCTCCTTCGAGTTCGTGGTTGTATTCTAGGAAAGCGGCGAGACCAACAGTGCCAACTCCAAGACAAAGCTTCACTACCGCAATGGAAGTGAGATGAAGCTTACTGTAGCGCATCGCATGGCTTTGTTCTTTCTGAAATTGTAGGATAACTTCTGCAAACGGCGGGCGTAAACGTACGCTAAAAGTGAGATAGCGAGAATTGGTAGCAACGACCAATCGTTCGAGTACCGTAACCGCAACTAGAGCAGTAAGAGCAGTTACGAATCCTACTCCGATCATCACACTGCTAATGACGATTTTGCCGACATAGTTGTCGGCTACTTGACCGTATTCAGCTTGAAAGCCATCGGTATTTCTTAGACGTAGAAGGTCGTTGTAGGTTTGTACTATCTACAATCAGCGATTATCAATCATTAGCTAATTTAATGGTTTCATACACGACTTAATCAGGCAAAAAGTTAGCAGAAAAATTAATTTGATTAATTAACAAAAATACGACAAAATATGCGCCTTTTCCTGCCAAACATTGCACAATTACTCATCGTAAATCCTCAAAAAGGGAAATCAGGTTTTTCCATTTTGTAGTGAATCGTAAAAAAACAACATTTCAATCAATTTTTCACATTTCCTGTTTTCAAAGTCCGATAGAAATAAAAGCACCGGTAAGGACTTACCCTATACGTCGTAAATCCATAGAAAATCGACGTTGCTATACTGATAACCAACGAAACTGCGTACAGCGTCTTCGTAACAATGCTGCCATGGTTCTTGGAGATCGAATAGATTCCCACAAAACCGGTTAGCACGTGGACCCAATTGAGAATTCTGAGATCAATGTCGCGGTAGTTGTCCAATCCAACCTGCGAGAATTGACTTCCCGCCAAGCCTACGGCGGCTAAGCCGAGGATGATTAGGAATACATTGCCACCCTGAATGAATTAAGATATTAAGATGACCGTAGCAGATAACATACCTGAATCAGACAGATATAGCCCGATCTGGAGCTCATCCCGCTCGGCACTTGCAATACACAAACCGATTCTCTATTCTCCTACTGCGGCATCAATCTCCTCGCTCTCGATCGGGAGCAGCACAATAATAATAGTTTTGTCGTTGCTCTGTCACTGACAGCGAGTGTCGCGATGCCCTCCAAAAATAAGCGTCGGATTAACTCGACTCCTACTGCTGGCTGCTGTTGTTGTAACCTGCTGCTGTTGCTGCTGCTGGCGCTGCGAGGGAAGAATATGGCGACTGCCTGCAATCTGGAATGATGATCTCTCACACTCGGAGTGACAGAGGCGCGCGGGGGTTATGTACTACAGGGATACATACATAAACGACGTTCAACGAGAGAGGAACAGACCGGAACACGCGCGAAAACATCATTGCACGTAATTTACAGCGGTGGAAAAGAAGAGAGAAGTCGCGGTGTTCCGAGCGCTGAGTCATGAAAATAAACATATGCATAAATGTATATTGATGTCCGCTGACAATAGGGGGCAATGCGGTGGCGAGGTGTAGGTGAGCAAAGGGCAGTTTTAGTACTTGTGAGAGGGCAAACAAGGAAACGGGAGGGAAGTCAACCCCACGTTCCATTAAGCAGAGTTCAATTTTGGTCCAAAATTGGTAAAAAACGAATTCTTTAAATCAATTTTTCGAATTTTATTTCGACTTTTGACTCTAAAAATCTTTAAAAATACGCGAATGGTAAATGTAGGATTTGAAAAAAATTATAAAACGAGGGAAGCAGTTATTTATTACGTTATTCATGTCATAAAGTCATCCTAGCGTTTTAAACCGACCATTCTACGTCAGTTTTCGGTCGTTTTTTTGGCGTAAAATCAAGATACAAATCAAGACTAATCCAATCTTAACTTTTGACGCGCAAATACCGTATCCAAAGTAGCAAAAGATGGCTCAAAAACCTCTCGGATCCGAATATTTAAAGATTTTTTTGATTTACCACGTGGAGAACTAGAAGCCGTTTCCCACAGTTAGCGTTGTTGGTATGGGTTACGGTACCAATCGACTGACAATTCCAAATCGATTGCATCA
>KI650771.1:6799-37587 GCA_000505645.1 Steinernema monticolum
TCTCGAAGCCTACGCACTTTCTGGAGATAATTTCTTCGTCAAACAATATATTTTGACAATATAACGATATATCGCAATAAAATTTATTTTTTTTTAAATTGGGATTTAATTGGGTTACTAGGCTGGACGGTGTCCCTTTAATGTTTCAGCCAGATTTGTGAAATTAGCTTAGCAGGCCTAGTAGCTCGCTTGGGCTCCTCCGGGCAGCTTTATTCCGGGCGTATGAGACTTGACTTACACTTCCATAAATTTGCACTAAATTTTTAGGTCAAACTTATCAAAAGACGGAGGCCCTTAGCCGCTTAGAGACGCTCTGAATAAAGCCATATGGCCTCTTTAATGTCAATTGACTTTTAATTCTCTTGGACTCTCTTCTCTAGCAGACGAAACAACGTTAATATCCCCGTTCCCCCTCAAAAGTCCAATGTCCAAAGATGAGAGAGCGTTAAACGACGACAAACCTGACAAAAACAGAAATTACAATTTTCTCTTTAGGAACTCTTCTCCGATCGCAATTACGACAAAAACAATCTGCCTTCAGCGAATGTGTCAACGTCTGTGGTCGTCGAGCTGACAGTGCAAAGTATAACAGAAATTAGTGAATTCTCAAGCAGTTTCAAAGCGGACGTTTGGTTCAGTCAGATTTGGCACGATCAGAGATTGGATTTTAGCGATCGGAACTACTGTTTGACCAACTTGTCGCTTCCAGCGCATCAATTGGCTAATTTATGGACGCCAAATGTGAGTTTATTGCATAACAAACAAACATGAAAGAGAAAAGCAGAAAAGACCCAATTTCACTGATTATTGTTAGCTTATCCAACCATGGGATTCTCCCCACAGTGAGGAACTTTATTCTCCATATAGCACAAATGGTGATCAGGACATGGATAGTCATCACAAGTGGTTTGGGCGGGGCTTCTTTTGACAGTGAGGAAGTTCAACAGGAGCATAAGGAGTTTTTTCCATAACGCAGATATGGCCATCAGGGCATGGCTCGCTGCCACATAGGACTTTCGATGATGGTAGGATACTGAACCCGTCAACAACGCTGATAAAGACGAAGACGACAGCGAAGAGAATAGAGAGGAGACGCATTTTTGATTTGCGTTCTGACTTTTCTGATTCTATGTAAGACTTAAATAGGGTCAGAGACAGTTGAAAACCTGTCCGTTCCACTAATCTGTCCTTCCGGGATCAGCAAAAAGCTTGAGTGATTCATAGGGAAGTGGAATCACTTGAAAAATTGTCAAAGACCTCTAAGGGTATTATGAAATGGACGAATCACCGTCCGAGCCCATTTTAATCGTCCGAGTGCTAAAATTGCCTAAGATTTCAAAAATATTTAACCTTGGAAAGCACGAATAGGCCCATGCTACCAGCCTAAGCCAAATAGGCCCATGCTACCAAGCCTAAGCCAAATAGGCCCCTGCTCCCAAGCCTAAGCCAAATAGACCCATGCTACCAAGCATTGTGATGATATTTGTTAAGATGATCGCCGTTTTTTACTTTAAACCTTAGCCTAACTTGTCAAAAATATAAACTAAGCCTAAGCTTAAGGTGGCTAAACATTAGGCAAAGCTTAAATCTACCGGAAATACGTTAAAACATAAGGTTGTAACATGTGAAAGGTTGAAAGCACTTGGACGGTTGAAAATTCGTTTGAGCTACAAAAACACAATAGACCCAACTGGATCCACCTTCTGACGGCACACCAAATGTGATATATGACACCAAATATGAGTTTGTTACTTAACAAACAAGCATGACCGTATCGACCGTATTTTTACTGTTCACTGTTCAGCTTAGCCAAGCGGGCGACTCTTTTGACAGTAAGGACGTTCACCACCCGGAATTGTTTCCATAATGCACCTATGGAGAGGAGGGCATGGATCGTCAGCGCAAGTGGGCGGCGATGATCTAGCTGAAAACATGACGACATTCCATATCCTTACAAAAGAGTCTTCTAGTCTTACCGTCAACAACGCTGATAAAGGCGAAGACGATAGCGAAGAGAATAGAGAAGAAACGCATTTTTGAGTTGCGTTTTGACACTTCTGCTTCTGTACAAAGCTTAAATAGTGTCAGAAACTGTTCAAAACCTTCCGTTCCACTTAAATGTCCATAAGGAATCAGCAAAAAGAGCTTCAGGGATACATAGGGAAGTGGAATCACTAGAAAAATAATCAAAGACCAATTTAAGGGTATTATGAAATTGGGTTATTATAACAAATCACCGTCCAAGCCGATTTTTAACCATCCGATTGCTAAAATTGCCTCAAATTCTTAAAAATGTTAAACCTAGAATTTTAGCGTAAGTATGGACCCTTGAGAGCATGATTACAGGCCGATGCTACAAAGCCTAAGCCTAATTTGTGATAATATTTGTCTCAAACTAGACGTAAGACGTCTGATTTTGTCTTTGTAGCCCAATAAATCCAATTGAATCCTTCTATCACATCTCTTACAGCTCTTCAACTCTCATTTTTAGGTCTGTTTATTAACAGCAAAAAAAGGAAAATTAATTGATATATGTATAGGGAAGTGGAATCACTAGAAAAATAATCTAAGACCAGTTAAGGTTATTACGAAAATGGGTTATAATAAGGAATCACCGTCCGAGCCAATTTTCAACCCTCCGAGTACTGAAGTTGCCCAAAATATTCAACAATATTTAACCTGCAATTAGACACAATTAACTCTGGATTGGAGAGCACAAATTGTGCCCTTGCTACAAAGCCTACGCCTAATCTGTGATAATATTTGTCTAAACCTGGGCTTAAGATGTCTGGCTTTGTCTTTGTAGCTTAATAACCCCAAATGGATCCTTACTTAACCTTCTGACTGCTTCTCGACCAGTTCAAACCTCTTACACCCCTTTAACTCTCCTTTTTAGGTCTGTTTTGTTAACAGCAAAAAAGTCGATATCCATACATCACCGACGCAAAACATCCTCTTGTTAGCTATGACAAACGGTAAGCCAACGACCACAAACAGCCTAAACTCAAGAGCTTCTTGAAGGTACCATTTGGGTAAACTACCGAGTGAGCTTACAAGGACCTTGTCAACTTGATCTGACCTACTTTCCAATGGACACTCAACGTTGTAACATCATCTTTGAGGTACGGTACATCCACAATTCCATTTTTAAAGTGGTTACCAAGTTGTAGAGCTACTCCTACAACACTGCAGAAGTCCGAATCGTCTGGAGAGACTGGGATGCTGTAACCATAGCCGATCCGAGTGCTAGAAAGCTTCCAGATTTTGAGCTCATCCATATATCGAATCACAATGCGACGTTATTGTACACTGCTGGACTGTGGGATCAACTTGAAGTGGTCTTTGTGTTCAGGAGGTTGTATGGTTACTACGTTCTACAGGGTAAGAGAGACGTAGACGATTGTAACGTTAATTTTGAATGGTTTAGCCTACATGCCGACTTATCTCAGCGTTTTTATATCCTGGGTAAGTAGCTTTGGCCTTGGCGTAACCGTCATAACCGGTAGCGCCCTGACTTCTACACAAAATAGATATTTAGACCACTTTTCTTTTACTGCCTACTTGTAGATTGCATTTTGGATTGACACCAAAGCCTTACCAGCTCGAATCACCCTCGGTGTCAGTTCCCTCATGGCTTTAACGTTCCAGTTTGGTAATATCGTCAAGAACCTTCCAAAAGTCAGCTATGTCAAAGTACGCCTCTCTCTTAACGAAGTTACATAGGCTGTTAATTGATATTTAGGCTTTGGACATATGGATGTTCGGCTGTGTAGGCTTCATCTTTCTATCACTTGTTGAGGTAACCCATCCCGCTGTGGGACCATCTCTTAAACTGTTGTTTCAGTTGGCAGTAGTGGGATTCGCCGACAAACTGGAATCAAAGAGAAGACGCGCACAGCGCGCTAAGGAGCAGCTAATGATGCGAACTGAGAGTGAGCAACAATGGCTGACAAGGGTCAGGTCACATAGTCCAAGTCAGCAGCTGTTTCCTGGAGAATTCGGTAAGTTTTCGGGTTACTACAGTATCTACAAGACGTATCTTAAGCTGGTGCTGAGTACACGTCTTCTTTTGATTATTTACCCAGTAAGTTGGGGTAGAGGTACCTTTAAACTTTGCTTTTCCCTACGCTTTGAGTAGCAAACAGCGAGCTTTCATATTCGAAATAGCGTAGAATATCCTTTCAGAAGGCAACACCATGGAGCTCCCTTGTGGAGTCCACGCGGGTCCAACAATGATTGGTCACCCTCAGGGCATGAAAGCTAGGTCACCGCTACCTAGTGATCCTTCCTACTCAAGACTATCACGTCATAATTCACCGAATGGACATATTTTCAAAGTTTCTGAGCCACGTCCTTCTTATATTAATGGAGAGAGAATTGATGAGGTCTCAGCAAAGCTCTTCCCTCTCCTGTTTACCGGTAAGTGTTCAGCTTCAAGAGTTCTACCGGTTCCACTCCCAGGCTCGATTCCAAATCTGAGGTCTCACTTTTAAGAATTGGCATTTATGAGGGGAGCTGGCATTTACTGATCGTGCTAAGAGCACGTATCTAACTAAATCGAGGTCGGAGAACATTGATCAAGCATCAGAATCATGCTTGAGAGATCCCAGTTCCTTTATAAGTGTCATCCCTCACAGCTGAGCTGGCAGATTTGGATTCTTTCATAAGATTCAGAATCAGGGACTGGGGGAGTAGATTCAAAAGATCCCTTATCCCAATCCCTCCATCCCTTATCTTATCTTAAAGCCTTATCCGTTCAAGTCTTAATAAAAGTGTTTTTTTAGCATTTAACATATTCTACTGGTTCTACTACATAGGAGCTTCAGGCGCCGGAAAAAGTTTAACGGGTTATTAATGAAATGCTTTATGTTTCTTGAATAAATAAATGCTAAAAATGTACATACATATGTCACAATTGAGTCGAGAATCTCAAGCCTACTCGCGCACACCTTAGCGAATGACCAAGTAGCCGACAATAAACACAACCGAGTACGCTGTCATCAGAGCGCCGTGGATAGCGATAAAGGCAGAGTTCCAGTCTTCCTGATATCTTCCTGAAGAACCGGTTTTCTCAGCATTCTGTCGGTCAAGTTCAATATCGTGTTCGGGCTCGTCGACCGTGTTGAATATACAGAGGAACTTGTTAATGAACAGACTGATTCTGTAACGATTTATGTATAAGATTAAGCGGTGCCTACGTGGTTGGGGAACTTACTGAGACAACCAAGCCCATGGAGGAAGGTTTCTCTTCAGTCTCGAGAACATCCATACGAGAATGCTGGTCACAATACTGATCGTGTTCATGACAATGGCGAATTCGAGTATCCTCACTAAAGGGAGAAGCGTGAAATTGAGGTAGGTACGGTAAGGGGAACACTTACGGATGATAGGAGTAGCAGCAGCGGATCCCAAGTGAGGAGAAATGCGATTGCTGAAGAGTTGGAGGGTCAGGAACTGAAGGAAGAGAATGAACATTTTGGCGGCAATTTGAATCTGAACACGACCGAGGAACGGGGTGAAGAGGAAGAGGATTGCACAAGTCCACGTAGGGAGGGTCAATTCGATGCGGACTGAGTTGGTAGAGCGTTGAAGGTTTATGCAGAATTGCATCTAAAAAAGATCTCAAATTCACGATGCAAAATCGATGATTTACCTGCGAATTGGGATCCATAGATACAGTAGGAATAGTGCCCGACATGAGCCATCCGTAATCTCTGAACGACTTTGGGTCCGTAAATACAGGCAAGCCGTCAGCGATCAGTTGAATAATATCCTGATTCTTGAACGGTTCCAGTTGGAAACAGCACTTGTAGATGTCGTCAGGGAAGTGTGCAAAGTCAGAATCATCACAGAAGGTCTTCAACGAGAAGTTCACCAGCGCCGAGACATTTCCACGTCTGTTCGTCTCAATTCGTCTAATCTCTACCGTATCCCCATTGGCCAAAGCGCCATCGAAGCTCTGCGCAGTGATCAGAGGCAACCAGACATGACTGGCCGAACGAATCTGAAGTTGATTGAGCTTCCAGCGATTGTTGTCCCACGCAAGACGCTCATCGTTCCAATCCATTTGGAGATAGCCGTTAATTTGAAGGTCTTTCAAGAATTCGTTCTAAAAACGAATTGAAGAAATCAACGAATAAATTTACTAACCAAATGAGAATGTTGAAGTGTGATCTGGCTAAGTTTCACACTGACGGTTCGGTTGCGTCTACCGTAGCTTGGGGGCAAAGTGGCGATGGCATGCGGAACTCCGGCTGAATTGAACTTCTTCTGGGTTTCGGTGGCGAGGTAGTAGTACAGGCATTGCTCGAAGGAGGCGAATTGGTGAGACTCGAGTTGTTGGACATCTGAAAGCCATAGGAATCTCAAAACTGAAGGAAGGAAACAAGAAAACAGCGCAGAATCTTGTTTTTTTGATTTGCGAACTCTCCGAACGCGTGTTCCTTATAATTTTTAGACTTATCGGTTTAGGAGGGCCTTGCTTACATGGTAAATTCCTAGAAAATGTGAAGAATTAAAGCTTTGTACAGTATACTATTTGTATGCTGCCGAATTTATGTATTTTAACCTCGCGAAGTTCTCGGCAACTAATGGGATCCTGGCTTCTGGAAGCACTAAACAACGTCCAAATTTCAAATTTCTGTTATGGATTCAGAAGCTTATTTATATTACAATTCCAGTGCTTGCGGATTGTTTGGAGACTTTGAATTTTATCGAAAAAGTTAGAATTCAAAAGGAAACGGTGGTTATAGTAACGAATCACCGTCCAAACCAATTTTCAGCCGTCCGAATTCAAAGTTTGCCTAAAATGCTCAAAAATGTTTAACATTCAGTGTGGAGTTGGAGAGCGCAAATAAACCCAAGCTACATAATGTCTAATGGCATAAGATGTCTTCTTTATAGCCTAAGCCTGAGGTTTCGCATGTTACAACCTCATGTTTTTAACGTATTTAAAATAGATTTAAGCTTCGCCTAAAGTTTAGCCTCATCTTAAGCTTAAGCTTAGTTTAAATTCTTTACAAATTTGGCATATGCTTAAAGTATACAGCAAACATTTAGACTTTTACACTACAAACCAGACATCTTAAGCCGAGGGTTAGATGAACTCTCCAAGGTCCAGATTTATGTTAATTATGTGTAATTGAAGGTTGATTTTTTGAGAAAATTTTAGGCAATTTTAACGGTTGACAATTCGTTCGGACGGTTAAAAATCTGATCGGACGGTGATTCATTATTATATAGAAGCGGTCATTAAATCATGTTTTGATGAAAAAGAATTTTCCATTCTTTTTTTGTGACTAAACTCCTTCTCACATCGCCTATTTATGTGTTTTCAAACATTACGAAACGCAAGCAAGAACGAACATTCGCACAAATTGCCCGGAAATTAACTGCGTGAGCGCAAATGCAATTCGCAAAGTTCGCGATCTCCGATTCTTTTGTCACAACAAATTCGATTCACTCGATTGCTCGATTCAGCGACCTCAAAAAGTCGACGTGATGAGGTGAGGAGGATCCGTTTCGAGCATTTGAATACCGTATCCGCTGCAACCTATTGCCCCAAAACTGTCCATTCCGCGGCCATCGTAATCGCATCAAACTAATGGTCACACACCACATTGGACGCGTTCGTTAATCATCATATCAAGAAGCGAATGTTTCATTGACCGGTTTTCTCCCAACCACATCCTAACATCATTCCGAATGTGTCGTCCACTCGATCAGGAAGATCAACTATCACGCGCAACAAAAAGGGGATCAAAAGCCACGCGCGAACCGGCTCCCTGTTTCACAGGCTGACTAATCAAGTTAGCTCGCTCGCTCGCTGGTGATCTCGCAACTTCATCAAGGAGCGCCTGTGCGAACGGGAAATAGAGGATAAGGAGACAGATTGTAAAAGTTCCCTTTCTCCTGTCGAGGATTATGAAACGAGGCCGACGACGACGCGTATTAGGTCGAACAACCAGATTTTGAAGAAAACATCCTTTTCCCACAATACCGTAATCCATCAACGCACGTACCTGTGATGTTGTCGAAGTAACTGCACGGTTCGACTCCGAACGAGACGCCCGAATTGTGAAAGAGCGATGAAAGCACCAATTCCTGAGTGGCGATCAACGGGAGGAAGAGCAGCAGAAGCCTCGAAATCATGGTTTACCTGAAAACGATTGAACTTGAGAAGGCCTGCACGGCCAAGATTAGTCAATCCGATGCGCGGAGATCCGAGCAAACAGGTCTCAACGACGAATATTCACCATCACGCAAATGGAGACCTTCAGATCGCTGTCGGCCTCGTGGATGATGCGATCGGCTTGTTATGCACTTTCGAGAACAATCGGACAAGTTTTTGGAAGGCGCGGAGCAAGAGGCGGATTCGCGCCCGGTTTAATACTGCACGAGAAACACTGACATCCCGTATGCCTCCGCCCCGCGCAGCCTAAAAGCTCAAAGTGGAAATACCCGGGCGCTTTACATTCACATAAAAAAACGACAATCAAATTAACAAAATAAAGATTTCTGTTGTAAGTTTAATACATTTCATCGTCGAATTCGTCGGCAACATTTCCGGGTTTCACGTTTTCGGATGTGTTTTTGATTTGCTCTTGACTTCTGTACATGTCGGCGACTTGTTGAGCGGTCGTTGCGTCTTCGGGCTTCTTGTCTTCGCGCAGACAAATATACCGAGGGAAACGAAGAGATATTCCTGAAAAAACTCATTGGTAAACTGTTTAATGCCTAAGATATGTGTCCGATCCATATAATTTTCAGACAATTTAAACCGGTTACGTTCAATCTTTGTCTAAAATCGTTCACCCCTCAATTTACGAATGCAAAATTGCAACTGCCTATTTTCCAAGCAATTTCAACCGATTTGTACTTCTTATTTGTATAAACCCTACCTTTGCTCTTATCGACAATTCCTTGACCAGCAAAGTGTCTGGGCGATATAGACAAGTCAGCAGCTTTGACTTCCCACACGATTTCCGGCTCAAACCAGTGATCAGGCTCCAGCACGCTGTCGTAAACGTAGTAATCACGGGCTTTCTCGATTTTCAGAGGCTGAAGCATTTCGTACTGCTGTTTCAAATCTTCGTCTTTGAATCCGGTACCGATCTAAATTATATCGTGAGCTGACACAGTGAAAATAAAGGGTACCTTGCAAATGGACTGATAAGCTTCAGTGACGGGATCGTAACATGCAAGCAGATAACCACCATAAGTACCCGTTCGCTTGCCAGTTCCACAGTATCCACCAATGACAACCAGATCGAGCGTGTCTCCAACACCGTCCAAGTAATCTTTCTTCAGCTTCAGCCAGCTGTGAGAGCGCTTTGCAATTTCGTAAGTAGCGTTATCGTCCAGAGTCTTAACCATAAGGCCTTCGCAATTGCCCTTAATCGATTCTTCAAGGAACACTCCGATCTCGTCGGTATCTGTGGTGTCCATGCTAGTGGCGAAATGGAACAATCCATTGATTTCTTTGAAGTTGTTTCTCAGAAGATTGCGGCGGTCGCGATATTTCGTCTGACAGAGAGATTCGCTATTGTAGTATAACAAGTCGAAGAGAAAAACGCAAACTTTCACTGTGATCGCACCCTCGCCAGCATTCTGTAATAATTACGACATATTTACGTAAATGAACGTCATTAGACCTCCTTTACCTTTCGCTTTCGCGTGCTAAGTGTTTGAAAAGGCAGAATATACTGCTTCTCTGGATCCCAAGCTACAACTTCGCCGTCAGCAATGAAGTTCTTCACATCTTCTCCGAAACATTTCGGCAGCTCGGCGATAATATCTGGGTACTTGGAAGTGTTGTTTTCCTGATTTCTACTGTAGATGGCAACCTTTCCGTTATCTGATCGGTGAATCTATAAATAAAAATAAGTTGTCTTCTCCGTAAAGAAATACAAAATTACCTGGCATCTCTCGCCATCATATTTCCATTCACAAGCAAACTCTGAAGTTCCAAAGCGACGCGTAACTTCGTCGATTCCCTTAGTCGGGTGGGCAAGCATAGGTTTCAGTGGAATGCCAGGAACCAATTTGCATTCCTCAGGGAGAGAGCTGACTCCTGACTTCAATGCCGTCGCGACGATTCTGTCAAAGTTCGGGCATTCACAGAAGGTCGTCTTCACAATCAACGCATCTTCAGCAAGCCGCTTCTTCAGATCGTCGCCCTTTAGCTTCTTTCCCTCCTTATTCTTAAGCTCGATCGTTGTAAAACCATTTGCCAAAGCGACAAGGATAGATTGTTCCGCCAAGCCAATTCGAAGCTTTCCTTGCAAACAGCGGACCAAATACCGCGCTTCTGATTCCTTGCAAGCCGTCAGAAGACCTTTGATTGCGTTAATCTTCTGATTAGCCGACTAAATACGAAGGTTCAGAAAAATCAGATGGTATAAATAGACTCACATCCTTTCCGCTCATCATAGCGATATCCTTCAGCTTCTTAAACACGCCAGTAACTGTCAGTGGAGGAGGTTGGAAGAGGGTTCGCTGCTTGCCCCGACTTTCCTGTGCTACGATTCCCAAATCGCCCTTCTTTACCATGTCTTCCTTGATTTTCGATAAATCTCTTCCAGTAGCTCCACCAACAGCCTTCATAAGACTTGTTTCGGCAATACCCAACTCCAAGCCCTCGTACGCCGGTCCAATCTGATTCGAACATAAGTAGACACAGGACGCCAAGTCGTCTGGGGTTAATTCGATTGCTTTGGCAAAGAATTCTGCAAGGATTCTGATGATTTCCAGCCGCGAGGACGTCGCTTCTATATGCTCCAGCGTCTTACATAAGGCAAGGTAGGGGATCCTAGAGCGATACGTTTAATTAGTGGAATCTACCGTATCCTTTCCAAACAGTCCATACAGTATAGTGAACAGTCTGACCAAATGCAAGGATTTGTGGGGTCTAAAAACCGAAACGATAACAAAACTCACTTTTGTCCAGCATTCCATGTCGCAGAAGCTTGTTTTGCTGTCATTTTGACGATTTGTTTGTGCCTCAAGCGGATAGAAAAGCGAGTCGGAGCGACTATTAAAACTGTTCGCAATGTCGCGAACGTATTGACGACTGAAAAGAAGCACAATCCGTTATTCATAAGCTCATAAACTCATTAAAAGGTGGACAATAAAGCAAATTAAATAAAAACGCAATTTTCTTTCGCAAGCGAGATGGATGCAACACGATTTCCCGCAAATTTCAAAAGCATGGTCTCACAGCGATATTAGCGACTCTGGGATGACGTTAGAATGCGCGCGAAAGGCGGTGTTTTCAAAGAAATATATATCGAAACATTGAATAAGCTGATTTTTGTATTTTGCGATGGATTTTGAGCATCTGAATTGGAACATTGTGGTGTTGGGAGGCATTAAATTAGGCATATTGGTTGTCAATTGTCAGCTGATCGTTTGGTTGTTGCTATTGCCTGGGCAAATAAAAGGTCAGATAGTTATGTTCCTGGCAAGCATTTGGGTAGTTGTTTTAGTCTGCTTCTGCATCTTTTCAATCTGCAAAATTATGCGTCCAAATATGGCGTGAATATATAACAATACGGTTTTTTATCGAAAATGAACCGCGGGAGCGATAGATTGCGAACTGCGTGATATGGCTTTTGCTTCTTTGTTCAAACATGATTTTGTTCATATAATTGCGTCTTCTTCAGTTCTCAGACCAAACAATGTCCGGAGCAAGCACGCCCACTGGTCCAACACCAAAAAAGTTATCTGGAAAGGCACGCCGCGCGAGCGCAAAGAAGGCGGACACTAACACCACCGCCAATGATGATGAAACCTTTTCTGCGGAGGTGTTAAGCTCGAAGGTGCGTTGGACATTGCGATTTTTCACACCTCAATTATCTGATTGTTTAGCTTACTTCTCACATCAAGCAGCTGATAGAAAACAATTCGGAAATTCAACACTCCGAGCCCGATTTGGCCGGCTTCGATGTGAAGAAAGGTGTCGATTCACCTGGGCGATTTATGAAAGATCGCAACGAGATCGGTAGTAAAGTCACTAAGAAGAATTTCGACATGATGGGTCTGACAGCCTTGAATTTTGCGGATGCTTCTATTGCTGGAGCGAAAGTGGTTGTCGACCAAAGTTACGCAACGAGAAGCATTGTTAAGCAACTTAAAGAGAAGACCGGAGCTACTGATGAGACCTTGCTGTATCCGGGTATTCCCGACGATGCGGATTCCGGTAGTGATCTGCAGCAGGCTGAAGAAATTGCAGTGTAAGTTTGCGGTCGAATTTCCGAATTTAACAGATATTTTTTAGCAAACGCTTGTCTGGTCTGGTTGAATCGTTTGCCGATTTTCAATCACAAATGAAGTTTAAGCGAAATATTCTGAAGCATGTAGCCGAAAATACACATAACTTGGTGCACTCGGAGACTCGGATGACCCGACAAGGGAAGAGAGTTCGTAACAAGTTGCATCACAGTGCCCCGAAGAGAATTTCTATTGACCGAACACCCAGGAAGCAAAAGCCTGTGAATCCCCTATCTGGTGAGAAGGTACGTTAAGACGTTTCTGATGTTTGCCTTTTCTTTTCGAAGATGGGGCTTGTGTGCTTTCATTTCTTTGTCTGCTTGCATTTCCATTTGTTATATATATGTAATTTTTTAGATTATGGACGACTACGCCGCAAATCTCGCTGATGAAGTCACTGAAAGCAGTACAAGTGGACTTCGCGGACGTGTCAACCCTATTCCTATCAATCTGAATCCTGAAGCAGACGATTGATCGATATCTCCTTTCCTGTAAAGTTTAGTCATGTACGATTAGTGTTTTCCATCGGTTCCTCTGTCACAATGTAAATAACAGATAAAAAATATATGTATATGTATCGACTTAGATCAGTTTGATAAATAAATTAAAAGTTCAGATTCTTTCTTTACCAGTATGAAAAAGAGAGGAATGCGACTGGACGGAATTGCAAATCAAAGGGCCTAAAACAGTTTAAATATTCGTCTGGGGATTTTGAATGGAATTTACTCCGAGCGACTTACTCTAGTGAATGGATTTTCGTAAAGCCGGTTTTCTTGGTCTTCATCGACGATGCACTCGAGCGACTCATGTTGGCTCGCGTACTGCAAAATTTCGATATGGAAATCGCGATTTTTGGTTTACCTGTTCCGTCTGTTTTTTCGAGCTTAAGAATCTAGCGAAGGGAAGACAAAATGAAGGCAGCGTTTGCATTAGTGACGGACTAGCGTGAGTTAGCAGCGGCTTCATGAAATAGGCGTCGAAGTTGTACCATTTTCTGGGTAGGAAGGCTTTGTCCCATGGATTCTGACCACTGACTGGTGTTGTGGTGTGCGAGGCGGAAGCGGTGGCTTCTCTGCTCTCATCAGAAGGTTGATTAGGATGATGATCGGTCGAATCTCCATGTCTGAATTGCACAGTTACTGCTTTTATCTAAATAGTCACACAGTCTGTTTACTTGATTCCCAGTCGTTCGATCATCCACGAAGTCAATCCGCCATTCATGAGTACCGTAAGAAGGACGATCATCGACGTAGTAGTTGACATAATCTGCCGATTTGTTGTTGAGATGTTTCTGCTTGCTAGGGCAAAGGCCATGGCTCCTCGCAAGCCTGAGAAGACGATCATGTGCTGGTAGTTTTTCGGAATAATCGGTCGGCGACGAATATTCAGGAAAACACAGAGTGGATAAACGAAGAGCGCTCGAGCGAACACTATTGAGATCTGACACATGAATTTAGAATTATTTTTGCACATAAGCCCTACCAAAGCACAGATCAAGAAGATTATATTCCATTTCTGGTTGTTTGAGATAATGACGGAGACACCGATGTAGCAGAAGATGAAACTTTCGGAGAGGAAGCTGAGTGATTGAAAGAATTGTTTAGTGCGAGTTTGTGATTCTTCGGAGAGGTTGTTATACGTGTAGTGTGCTTGGCAGATTCCACAGAACAACACGGCGACGATTCCTGAAATCGAATCAGCTGTTGCGTGTCTTAGAATCTTAGAGTGTTTCGAAGCGCTGATTGAAAAGTTGCAAATCCTATTTAACCCCTTAGCGCCAAATGTATCCGGCGGAAGGATTAAATGTGATTTATGCGCTGACGCTCCTTTGTTTAACAGATGCGCGCCGATGTGCAAGTGGAACGTCTCTCACGACAAAACGATAGCACCGTGTGAAAAGTTCCCACGAACATCAAGGTGTTTCATGGGAAGAAAACAGAGTTGTTGACTGACTCACCAGTGAGCTCGCATACTTCAGCGATTAAAAAGGAGAGATACGAGAGGAGAACGAAGAGAGAGCTTTCCAGAAGTGGAAACTCTGCGATTTCGGTAAATTTCGTAAACAAAGCGTTCAGACATCCGATAAATGATCCAAGAAATAGAGATCCTAAAAATACGTTAATATATATTTCATGCCAACAAAGCTCGCATTACTCACCAAAGAACACATAGGTGAAATTCCAAGCCGCCGAGCAAACTTGCGCGAAATCGAATACGGCATCGGGTGACGCCGAAAATGTGTCGATAATCTGGGAAAGGACAATAGCAACAGCGTCATTAAGACAGCTTTCTCCAAAGACCAATGCGAAGAGATCACTTTCGACTTTCATTTCCGAAAAAATCGCGAGTACAGTAACCGGATCTGTGGCTGAGATTACAGCTCCGAAGAAGAGCAATTCTTGGAAGTTGAAGGGCATGTTGAAGAGTCCACAGAAGACGTACATGAGGAAGCCAACAGAGAGACATGATACCGTAGTACCAATGAATACAAACGATAGAATGCTTCCGATGTTCCGGAAAAAGTGACGCTTCTTAAGACTGTATCCTGCGCTGAAGATGATCGGCGGAAGCAGAATATTGAAGAAAATCTCAGGCGAGAAGTTGGTTTTCTGCTCCAGATGCCGCTCTTCATGTTTCTTCGTGTCAGCAAAGAATCCTTCAATCAGTTCGTAGTTGAATTGCACGTTATCCTTATTCCCCTGCCGCGCAACAGAAAGCCTCACATAATCGGGCGGTTCATAGATTACGGAGTCGTTCATAGGTTTCACATCCATTGTTTGCGACTCGTATAAGCCGAGATTAAAATATCTCAGCAGGATGCCGATGAAAATGCCTGAATAGAGCGTTTTTGAACGGGTGAAAAGGATGATTATAAATACCGTAGATAAGTGTTAATCCCGTTTCGTGGATAAAACGGAATCTGTGATGTTTGAAGAACCATGTTGTGAGCACAATAACCACGAGCATGGAAACAAACATCAGCAGGATTGCTGTATCCAGACGGTGGATGATGGTGGCGCGCTGAAATGTTGCAAACGGTATTCACCCTTTCATTTCTAAACAGTTTGCTCACCTTCTCAGCCGCCATCTCCAATCTGTTAGCATCCCGGACGGCATTGTAGCTGTAGCTAAGCGAATCGACGGTGTCCATATTAGCAGCGAAGGTCACCACCGCCAACGACCAAATCCATAATGCAAGGTCCATTTTCCCCTAAAACATGCCAGCTTCAAAGCAACGCAACGCCACACCTCTCATTATAATCCTCTTTTTTCTGCATGCAATCCCATTTCTCGTTTTCCCAACAACAGAACACACATTTCAACTTCGCAATATATATCGATCTGCGACCGACGTTACTCTCCGTCAACATCATCATCAGAAAAGCCGCTGTCTTTGTCGTTTGTGACTTGTGTTTGTGACACCACGCAAAGATGGAAAACGCAATCAAAAATGTATTCCCAAATGGATTGTTTACCCTCAAGTATTTGTTTTTTTGATAAGGAAAGGCTTGCTGTACATTTTTTTTGTTTTTCTGCTTCAGAACATCTACAAAACATCGCATCGCATAACGTTACATAAAATGAGAGAGGCAACAAATGTTTGTTTGATAAAGGACACATCATCTATAAGTGGGAGACTTCAAGTGGTAATGGTAATAAATGACTGTTATTAAGAAGGAAACGAAAATATACAATAGAGACAGAGACTCGAAAGTAAATATAATAGGAGAATCTAAAAGAATCGGCTAACATTGGTGTGGTGTGGCGGTATTTAATTATAAAACGTGCGTATTGACAATCAGGTGACAATGACAATCGAAAGGGAAGCGCGAGATTCCTGCAGCTGCTCTCGATAGCTGCTTGAGCAAAAAAAAGAAAAGGGTAAAAACCATAAATAATGTTGCTACAAAGCCAGTTCGTAAATGCGAATTGTCAGTTCCAGTCGATCGGGCTCAAAATCAAGGGTGTTAAAACTGCGCCTCAAAGTTGGCCATCAGTTCCATTTGACTGGTCATATCAATTTCATTACTCATCGCTTCACGTTCGAGTCGTTCCTTAATTCAATAACAGATTAAAATTCTGCAACAGATAACGCAAAAGACAAACCTTTTCACGCAGTCTCAAAATTTCCAAGTCTTCGTCAGTAGCTCCTTTCTCATCAGATAATGGTGCAGTCATGTTGTATTGATTCTGCTGGTGAGCTGTGTTTGCTTGTAATACCAAGTCCCTCTGACGTCGCTTGCGCTCCTCTTCTTCTTTCAATTGTTTTCGCTAAAAAGCGAACAGACGCATCAGATTCTGTACTCTTACTCCAAATAATCTTACTCTTTCTTCCTTTTCCTTCGCCTGTTTTTTGAACTGCTCAAGAGCAGCCTGTTGTTTTGATTGCGGACCCCCGGACACAGCTTTCTGACCTGGACGCTTCGCTAACTGCGCCCATCCCGTATTGGAAACAGCCCCTGATGATTCACGTTCGGAATCGTTAGCCGTCTGCGCACCGGGTAACAACTGATCAAGAATCGACTCTCCAAGACCGATGCTCATCGTTTCGGGATTGTTTGAAGTTAACAGTGGGGCAGCACCTGAGTGCACGTGTCCCAGCGGTGAGGGCGTTTTTCGCTCCGCTAAAACCACATGTTTAACCATCAACTAATGCAACTAAATACTCACTTTTCACATTGTCACCGTAACCATTACCACTTCTCGCAGAGCCCGATGAACTCGAATTAGCCGGATTAAAAGGTCCCTGTCCAACTGCAGATGCTCTTTTTGGCTGCTCTGGTTGTTTGGGAGGCTCGACGGCTGGGGTAGGGTTCTTCTTTGGCGCCTCGGTCTCCTCCTCATTGTCGGATTCACTATCAGATGAATCACTCGAAGAAGAATCACTTGAAGAATCGTCAGAAGACGACGAATCACTCGACGACGCCTCATCATTCGCTGTGCGCTCCTGCTGAGCATTCGAAGGTCCAGGCCGTCCATTCTGGACCTTACCTCCAGGTCGCGACGATTGGTTATTAAGATCCTGTATTCTGGCTTCCAGATCCTTCTTTCTACTTTCCAAATCAACCGGATTCTTTGATGCTGAAAACACAAAAAGTGAAACTAAAAAACAAGCTAAATTAACATACTGTAGGGTTTCTTTGGTTTCCTCTTAAGGCAAGATGCAACAAAGGCTTCGAGTTCACGCAGTGTCGTTGGCTTTAAAGTTTCAAAATCGATTTCGATCTCTTCGGGGTTAAAGTCGTGCAGGGACTCGCGAGATTCAATGATAGAAACAACCTTTGACAGTCTATCGCCAGGAAGTTTGTTAATGTCCACGGAAAGCTGGCGTTTCTCATCGTAAGTCATTGGCTCTGAGCTATGCTCATCATCAGTGTTAAAGTAGTAGTCTTCACGGAGATCTTTGCTCGAAGATGCAGTAGCACTTGCAGCAGGGGGTACAGGTACAGTAACATCGGGCTTGGGCTTGTTCTTCGAGCCGGGTTTTCTTCCGCGACCCGACTTTTGTGGTGCAGCAGGAACCATGGGAGGAGGCGTGGAGAGGATTTCCACTTGAGGAGGCATTCTTGGTGGCATTGCAGCTTGCTGCATCGCAGAAACAGGTGGTGGAGCCATTGGTGGAACTTCCATTTTCACGCTATCCATACGTGCAGGAGCCTTCTTCGGACCAGGCTTTCTACCACGTTGTCCCGTGGTGGCAGGTGTAGCAGGAATGGCAGGGGCAGGTGTAGCTATACTGGCGTGTGGCGGTGCTTCAAGTTCGTCAAGAGGCTTCTGAGAGACGGCAGAAAGCACTGAGATAATCGAGTTGTATGCATCTGGAGCAAGAGTCGGCACACCATCTCGGTTCTTTCTAGCCTCTTGTCTTTGCACTCTACAAATTGATTACTTATTATTCACACCCATTGTATTTTACGTACATTAACATAAGAACGTTCTGACTGGCCCTTTGCAACTCCTGCAGCCAATGTGTTGCCCACTTTTGACCCGCTTGTATGCTCAAAAGAAGTTGGTTGATCTGATCGTCATCGTCAATTGGAGCGTGAACGGTAGGGGGAATTCCAGAATTTACTGTAACCGCTGATACTGCGGGCGAAATGGGAATCATAGGTTCCTGCTTCACTTGAGGCGTCGGAGGCATCACATGATGATGAGCACGCGAAGTAGAAGCCGCAGGTTCAACCGGAGAAGGCTTGATTTTTGGAAGATCCACCGGAGTAAGAGTAGGAGTAGGCTTGGTTTCAGGGGGAAGGAACTGCCACCTTTCTTCAAACAAATTGCGCAAAACTTTGCCACACTCGTTCACAGGCGTTCCGGGAGCATTGTATACAAAGCAGTTGCTCACAATCTTCAAAATGTCCTGCTCCACTTCACTCGGGGCTGCATACTGTTTTGCCTCAAACTTCCGTTTCATTGTCGTCAAGTCCATGGGATCCGTAATCACTTCGTAGTAGTCCATGCATCCTAACCCTTCAGCATCAACCGGTTCAAGGAACGGCCAGACAGAAGCCTTGTACTTCTTTCCAAGAAAGTCGTTAATCACCTTCCCACAAAACTTCATCTGCTCGTTTAATTTTCCTTTGAAGCGCGGCTCAAGTTTTGAGTAGTCAATCACTGGTGGCTGAGACACTTGTTTCTTTGGACGCTGATCTCTTCGCACAGGAGGTGTCTCATCGGATGTTGTAGTATCGGCTTTCCGCTTAACACCCTTCTGTAACTTGAAGTACTGTATAAATGAAAATTTGTATGTGTTACTACCTTCGAAGGCAAAGGAGTTCGCAGAGTGGACGATACGTCGAGCGGTTCCATATGATGACTATCGTCGGTAACTGAACTGTCGGCCGCTCCACGGTGAATTGACGATTCACGACTCGCAGACATAGACACTAAAAATCTACAATCAGTTTTGATCGTATGGATATAAAAGGAAAAGTATGGAAAAGGACCCTAGTTCTCAGGCAATCCAAATCTGCCACCGTAGCAACGTGCTCCCAAATCTTAAACTTGTCTCAATCATTAAAAAAAAGTGCAAACATTCGACTACTTGTGCAAAAAAACTATTCTCAATTAAGGGATAAAAGGAAAACAAAAGGAAAGATTTGGGAGCACCTTGCAAGGCAGCATTGTGGAAAAAATCTAGAACGTCAGTTGTGGAACAATCCGGATCAACCGGTAGAAGAACGGGTGGAACGCTACCTCTTGTGGCAGCCGATCTGCCAATAGCTCCTCCACGCTTTGAAGCCTTTCCTCGCTTTGGTGTTGGTCTTGTAATCTCCAATTCCTAAATACAGAGTATTACTATGTTGCTGAGCATACCCTTAGAGCTAATTGTTATTCTTGGCAGCTTGGCTTCATAATATGCAAACTTCAAACCTGCGCTGGAATTTTTTGTATTTTTTCGCGATAAAGCATTTCGATGTTTTTGCACATCAATGAGACATCGTCTTCATTTTGATTAAACGAATAACAATTCTTGAAGATTTCTTCAAAGTCCTAAAAATGAAAAACGTAAACTTACATCAACAGGCATTCCATTAATTTTTGCGAGCATGAGAGACTCGAGGTTTTTGGCCATTGAGTAAATTTCGTAGGCAGGAGGATTGTACGTGTAGCAATTGTTGAACATTGTCATTATATCCTAGAAAGACAAATCTCAACCCTGCTAGGACTACGTACTGTATATAAGCAATACAAACTACGGGTAGACAGACAGACATACAGACACAGCATACAGTACACAAGAAGTCGCATGCAAGAAAACGAAAGCAATCAGTCACCTAATTGGAAACTGATTTGAGGGTAAGCTCATCCCCCTCCTCGTTGAAATCGTGCGCGAGCATCACGCAACACCAGTTCAAACTGCCAAAAACGCTCAAAATCAAAAATGTTCGTTCAATTCCCAATTTTTTTGGGGATGGGGCCACCTCGAGACTCTCATTTCACAACAAAATGGTTTCTTCGCTGCTTACCTTCATACAGTCCTTTGCCGAGTAGTAGTAGCAGTTTTTCAACCGCTTTTCAATGGTAGTCATGTCCATCGGACGTTTTATCACTTTATGATAGTCCTATAATCTTGGAATTGAGTAAAAATGGAAAACACCATCGGTCTAACCGGGATGGCTAATTTATCAGTGTCGACGGGTTTCAGAAAGGGCCATGCGTGCTTGTGTTTCAATGCTGGCCTCAAAACGTATTGTGATATGTATTCCAGCTGATTTGTGTGTCTTGTCGGTTTTCCCAGTGGTGGACAGACGCGTGGTTGGACAACTCCGTTTACGGGCTCTGCTCTGGGAGTATCCCAGGGATTCGGTCCATCGGGATCAGGCTTGACTACACTGCTAGTTCCGGTGGCGGCTTCCTCATCACAAGCTTCTTCCACAATCCGCATAGCCCCGTCTCCGGATTCATCAGCCATTGGATCGTCTCCCGCGGACGTCACGCCATTTGCGTCCGTCTCCATGGGAACGCCGCCATTCATCTCGAGCGTCGGTGGCGCATCGGACTCATTGGCTGAGTTCATCCTGAAAATGGAGCAGGCAATTAATCACAAGAAAACCGTGTAAAATCACGAAATCACTTAAACGCGTAAGAAGTCAGAAAACCATGCAAAATTGCATCACAAATTTCCCAAAATTACCAATATTATCGCACAAAGCCTGGAAAGTATTTCCAGAAGACGCAAAAACAAAATCCCTTCATTCTGTGTTTAAGAACGCGTAAAGCATGTCGACCTCTCTGTTCTCCCAAAAACAATCGGAAAGTTGCCTTTCTCACCTAAAAACCGGATCGTCAAGGAGAGCTACCCTCATCAAGCTCAAAAAGACCGCGAAAATGCCAAAAAAATCGATAGCACTGCGGATCGTCAGAAAATCGAGCATTTGCCTAAACTGAAACCCAAGGAATGCGAAATGCGATTTATATGGCGATCAGCCGTTAACACCAATTTTCACTTGTAAACGCATTGAATTCCGTTTCAAACATCATTTATTGATTACACTTCTTAGATAACAAAAGGAGCTAACATAAAAAGCCGATTCGCATTCGGCGACTGTACAACATTCTGTATGATATCGCTTTCTCGATAAATGCACTTCAAATTCAAACCTACCTTTTCTCTATTCCGATTCATACAGATTTACGCGCTTATACACGTACTAGCACCACCGAAACCGAATCGCGTATCGCGTCACCATCAGTCAAGCGATTCACCAAGATACGGACGGTTTTCGGCATTTTCGAGAAAAATCATTATAAATCACAAAAATCCCGGTGATTTCTAATTTAAATGAATCGAAAAAACGATTTAAATGATGATGTAGAGTTAGTGTACATATTTCCTGATGTGGTTGATGGTCTGTTGGTGAGATGCCTGCTACTCAGTGGTGGTGGTGGGCTCTTGTTTCGTCCCTGCTCTCCCCTCCGATCCATTCCAAATTGTTGAGCGCTACCAGTGTGCTCCGCAGGGTGCGCCCGGACGCTGTACATCGACGATGCGAAATAGTGTGCGCAGAGAAGACAAAGAAATATCGATTTCGTCGGGCAAACAGCACAGTCGCATTCACACTCCCCCAACACCGCTCGCTCTAGCATCGCTGCTCTCCTCCGCCAAGATTTCCGATGCGAAACATCGACTAAATGTCAAACCTTGAATAAAATGACGAACCTAAGCCTAACAAAGAACTCTCTAAATTCCACATAACCTACAACCATAAGATTAACCAAATCCACGTTCAATAAGCCGTAAAACGAAAACAATGGGATCAGTTAAATGATATATACCTACTGTAAGCTGCAAAACGCGACTAAAGGAAGTGGCTGTTTACAAACTATCAGCAGCGTTATTTGCAGATTTTGTGTTTTGCTATTTATGTAAGGTTTTAGTTCTATATCTGTTTTGTAAGATTTACCGCTTGTTTTTCGGATATCTAATTTTGATTCTAATGCTGCGGTTAGGTTATTTAGCTGAGAACACCGATTATATTATTCAACTACTATATTATGGATCGTCTCGAGTATTCACGGCATTTCGGCATCCGTTCAATGCAGATTCCATCGGTTTCTTCGCATTTCGTCGCAATTTCAGCAGTACGCGCAGCATTCGCTATCCCGTCGTGAAATAATGCAGCGGCAGCGGTCGTTCAGCATCGCAGAAACAACACCTCACAACCGTCCGCGAGCGAGAAATCGCATTCATTTGGCCGACGCGCACGCGGGAGATCCATTCCAAGCACGCGAGCGACCTTAATTTCGGGTTCTCGACACAATGTCGGCTACGATCGCGCGGAAAACCGAATTATGGCCCAAAGCCAAGTGGGAAATTCAAATCAAATAGTCTCAGAACGACCTACTCACAGTTTGTAGTTATCAGATGTTCTACCGATTTAATTCCGAAACAGGATTTTTGGCAATTTTTCGTCGATTTTTTCTGTTCTTTGTTTGTTGACGTTGTTCACTTTCCGTTGTAAACACGATAGAATCTAGAAATTCAATGATTTAAACATGAAAAACGGTAATAAGCGATTGATTATTCCAAATAATTTGGCGGCAAAATCGTATTTTCGAAAAATGTGGCAAAATTTAAAATTTTGAATTAGAAAACCGATTTGAACGTTTGTTTGCAATCAAAAACTACAAATTAATAATACCAATAATGCTAAAATTTAGCAATAGTATTCACACCAAGATGATTTCGTGGAAAGCTGGCCATTTGTCGAATAATATGTAGCGGCGCTGATCTGTGTGATCGCATACAGTTATAGCACAGTTTGATCCGATTTGTTGCGTTTCAGATTAACAAGATGACAGATGCAATTCTGACAGAAGTCACCAAGATGGAGCGCATCGGCGCGCATTCCCACATTCGAGGATTAGGTTTATCATCAAATTTGGAAGCGATCAGAATCGCTGATGGCATGGTTGGTCAAATGGAAGCACGACGAGCCGCCGGACTGCTTGTAAAGATGGTTCAGGTAGGAATTTATAACTGTTGCGCTGCAATTGTTACAGAATATTTCAAATTCAGGAAGGAAAGATTGCTGGACGTGCTTGTTTGATCGCCGGAGAACCGGGAACTGGTAAAACCGCGATTGCCAATGGAATCTCTCAAGCTTTGGGTGAGGGAACCCCCTTTGTGTCGATTGCCGCCAGTGAAATCTTCTCCATGGAGATCAGTAAAACAGAAGCATTGATGCAAGCGTTCCGAAAGGCTATCGGCGTCAGGATTAAGGAAGAGACTGAGGTACTAGCGCAACTTGTTAGTCCCCTTTTAAATTGCAAGTTTAGACTTTGGAAGGTGAAGTCGTTTTTATTGAAATTGACCGTCCTACTTCTGGTGTCGGACCCAAGGTTGGCAAGCTTACGCTGAAGACAACAGACATGGAAACTATTTACGACCTTGGCAACAAAATTGTCGAATCTCTACTTAAGGAGCGAGTCGCAGCTGGCGATGTCATTTCCATCGACAAAAGCTCCGGACGCGTAACTCGTCTTGGACGTTCGTATGCTAGAACGGGTGATTACGATGCTATGGGACCTCAGACGAAGTTTGTAAAATGCCCTGATGGAGAAATCATGAAGCGAAGGGAAAGTGTGCACACCGTAGCACTGCATGATATTGATGTTATTAACTCCCGCAGTCAGGGATTCATGGCGTTGTTCTCTGGAGATACGGGAGAAATCAAAGAAGAAGTTCGAGTACAGATCAACCGCAAGGTCACCGAATGGCGCGAGGAGAACAAGGCTGATGTTGTGCCTGGAGTTTTGTTCATTGACGAAGTTCACATGCTCGATTTGGAGTGCTTCTCGTTTATTAATAGACTTATTGAAAACGATCTCTCACCGATTCTCATCATGGCTACAAATCGTGGTATTGTCAACATCCGTGGCACCGAGATCCGCTCTGCTCACGGTGTCCCTATGGATCTTCTTGACCGCTCTCTTATCATCCGTACTTCGCCGTACTCAATTGAGGTAGGATATTTTATGCGTTAGTGTTGGTGTAATACAATTACTACTTTAGGATAAAGAAGATATTCTGAAAATTCGTGCACAGGAAGAGTCGGTTGAGATGGAAGCCGATGCGGTTAAGATCCTCACAAAAGTCAGCGAGAAAACATCCCTGCGTTATGCCATGCAGTTAATTGCCACCGCAAATGTTTTGCGTGAACGTCGTAAGGGTGACAGAGTCGTTGCCGATGATCTCAAGAAAGTCTACCATTTGTTCTGGGATACCAAAAGAAGCGAGGCTTACCTCACGAGTAATGAAAAATTGTTCATCTGCGAACAATGAATATGCTATTATTTTTTGTTGTTGAATGTTGGTGTTATGTTTTGAGTTTGTTACTTTGTCATGTATCATGTGAATAAGAAGTTAATTTACAAAATAAACAGTACGACAAAGATTACATGCAAAAACTATGAAGATTACGCATTTCTGCAATGTGCGTTAACATAAGCCGCCTGCTTATTTTTTGATGGAGCTAACTTCCTGATCCAACTCTTGGATGCGCTTCTTGTGACGCTCGATGACGGCTGCGTGGCTCTTGGCCTGTTGTTCGTGGTGCTCGATTTCACGAGCGATTTGGGCCTTTATTTCCTTAAGTTGAAGGCGTTGCTGAAACCAACTAAATTATCACCAAGTACACTAAAGTGGCATCTTACAAGCTTGTGGAAATATTCCTCCTCACGGGCAGCCTCGAGCCTTCCGAAAGCTCCACCAGCATCGCGGATGGATCCACCACTTCCGCCGCTCTTTCCGCTTCCACTTCCCATATCTCCGAAGTTTCCAGGAGGGGTGCACATGGTGCGAACACTAAAAAAGGATATACGTCCAAATGTCACATAAAGTAAAATTTACCCGTTGAGCAAACTAAGACGGGATGCAAGACGAGGAGTCAAAGACATTCTGAAATAAAATAACACATTACGAAATCGTCATGGTAGAAATCGATATTTATTTCAAAACATGCCAGTTGGTTGTACGCGAAATGGACGCATCGATGATCACGTATTTACAAGTGAAAAATAAACTGAACAGAAGACGCGTGCAGCATCCGAGGCTGATACGCGGTGTTATCTTAAAACTCAACGCATGCAAAAAAGCTAACCGGGCTAAATTAAATAGTTGATTAAGCTACTGGAACAAAGCAGTGAATCCGTCAGCTGAGCGAGATGAGGGTATTAGTAAAAGTGATGTAAAAAGTAAAAGAATTTCGAAAGAACAACCAACCCTAGGCTGATAGGTGAACTATGAAAAGGTGCAAAGAAAACGTGTTCCGAGAATATCCTGAAATATTTAATAAGCCTTCAAAACAATATTTCCAACTGAAGCGACGCGGAAAAGGCAAGCGAAAGGACTGCTTTTTCAAAAGCTGCAAAGAACTGCCGTACCGTCCTTCATTGCACAATAATAAGTGACGTATTCATTTCTATTAAAACTTGCAAACTAATTACCCAGTACCGATACAAATCGTGAGTGCACCATTTCAAACACAATCAACTACAGCAGCGTTCTCAAACAGCACTGTATCGAACGTTGTAAACAAATCAATAAATACTAAAAAAACACGCCAATTCCGGCCTTCTGGCACACGTAATCCCAAATATTTAGCTCATTTGACTTTCCTTAACCCTTAACCTTTCCTCAATAATTTAAAAACCCAACCAGCCATTTAACAACACCTAACCCGTGACAGTGAGCATGACATGGCAACGACTGCGAACGCGATGAAGAAACAAACAATCGAGCGAGAGAGAGAAGCCGGCTGCACGTAGAGTTCAAACCGCTGGCAATGCATTCGCCTTGAGACCATTGATGCGATCAAACACAAAACAACACAAATACCGCCGAGACTATTCTCGTAGAACCCTTCAGCGGTTGACCCGTAAATGTGAAAGTAGTAAACAAGAGTCGTGTGATAGTGCCATCGGAAGGCAGAGAAAGACGATTCGGTTTGCTGTGGCGTGGTTCTTCGCCATATCAGTCATTTCTTCCTTGAACTAAAGGGTCGACCTCGACAGTTTCGAATTCTTACTTGCAGCTGATCGATGAGATGAGAGGGAGAGGTTTTTGCCGTTCTCTTCATACGAAGCCCCTTCTATTTTTAGCTGAATACTGTTTTTTATGTCAGAATTGAACGTTTAAATTCATAAAAAGTTGGACCTTAATCGAAGTCGGTCACTCTTGGGCAAACATCATGTTTTTCTTTTGAGATGCACTTTGTACTGTGTGCTTCAGATGTGTCATCTCTTCCCTGTCGTTTTAGTGTCTTTTGGGTGATATTCTAGCAAAGTAGCGTCTGCTACTGAGTTCCGGCAAAAAATCAAGTTCGCAGTTGATTGAATTAGCCTTCTTCATGTTTCCATACGTTCATCCAGCTGTTTACCGTTTTTCTCCACATTTGCGCAAAGCGAAAATGTGGTTTTCGGTTCTTCTCTGTGGGCATCGCATTGCGAACGAAGCACGAGTCAGCTAAATGCGCGTTGTTGGTGTTTGTTGGCTCTCTGGGAGTGGTCACGTGTTGTGCCATGCAACGTCGTTTCTTTGCCCGCTGCTCTCCCTGCGCGCTTTTTTTTTCAAATTGCCGTCGGAGGGTTCACAGCTGACAGATGAGATTGTGGTGTTGCGAGTCGAGTTTAAACTCTCCAACGTTCATTTCTTGCAGAGATGCGACTGTTGTGGCAACGAGGCGCTGGGCAGCTGATCAGGTTCCGGAAATTCTGCTCCGCTGCTCCGTCGCCTGTAATTGAAGAGGGTATTCACTGGAAGGATCTCACTGTTTCGGCGGTTAGAGAGACATTCAAAGGTAGGAACTGGTGGAAACCCTCAATGCACACGGAATTGTCAGTTTTTAGGAGAACAAAGAGTAGCTTTGTCGCCATCGTCCGTTTCCGCTCTTGCCAAAAAAGGTGTAAAGGTCAGAATCGAAAGCGGTGCGGGGACTTTGGCCTCGTTTCATGATGATCAATTTGCGAAGGCTGGAGCAGAAGTGGTCAATCGGAAAGATGCCTATCAATCGGACGTCATTCTTAAGGTACCGTTTGGTCATTGATGATTGTAAACAAAGATCTGGAGTTTGTTATCAGTACTTAATTGTCGATAAGATCACTGCAACAGCTGTCAACAGGAAAATGCACTTTATGACATTGTTTATTGATGTTTATAGGTCCGTCCGCCGAGCTTTGAAGAAGTGCCGTTGATTCCTCGAAACGCGACGCTCATCTCCTTTATCTACCCTGGACTGAATCAATCTATTGTTGAAGAGCTTGCAAAGCGCGATCTTACGGTATTCGCTCTAGATTGTGTGCCGAGAATCTCACGAGCTCAGGTATCTCTTCTTTAATGTTTATTTCGGTTACTGTAGCTTGATTATAGGTCTACGATGCACTCAGCTCCATGGCCAACATCGCCGGTTACAAAGCTGTTCTTGAAGCAGCGAATCACTTCGGACGCTTCTTCACAGGTCAGATTACGGCTGCCGGAAAAGTTCCTCCAGCGAAGGTGCTCGTGATCGGTGGTGGAGTGGCTGGATTGAGCGCTATCGGAACTGCCAAGAATATGGGAGCAATTGTCAGAGGATTCGACACGAGAGAATCTGTCAAAGACCAGATTGAGTCGCTTGGAGCCGAATTTCTCGAGGTACTGTGGAATCATTGTATGAAAAACGACTTACATTTGTTTAGTTGAACTTCAAAGAATCAGGAGAAGGTGGTGGAGGCTATGCGAAGGAAATGAGTCCAGAATTTATTGCTGCTGAAATGGCTTTATTCGCGAAACAGTGCAAAGATGTCGATATTGTGATTACCACCGCGCTGATTCCCGGAAAGAAAGCTCCAACGCTCATTACAAAGGTATATATTTCAATGTATTTATTTTATTGGAAGCATTATGATTTTATAAATTTATAGGAAATGATAGCGTCAATGAAGCCCGGAAGTGTCGTAGTCGACCTCGCAGCTGAAGCCGGCGGCAATATCGAAACGATCCGACCAGGAGAAGTCTACACTGACCAGAACGGCGTTATTCACATTGGCTACACCGACCTACCCGGTCGTCTGCCCACTCAAAGCAGCACTCTCTTCTCGAATAACATCACGAAATTCCTATTATCCATTGGAAACGCTGACAAGTATCAAATCAATCTAGAAGACGACGTCGTACGAGGATCCATCATCCTGGATAATGGAACACTTCTCTGGCCGCCTCCACCCATCTCTCACCCTCCTCCAGTCGCTCCCAAGAAGGTCGAACCTACTCCGACTAGCACAGCCCTGGTGAAGGTCGATAATCCTTTCTTGGCGACAATGAAGAAAGCAGGAGGATACACAGCGGCTCTCGGCACAATCAACGCTTTGGGTGCCGCAAGTCCGAATGCGTCGTTCTCGCAAATGTTGACCACATTCGGCTTGGCCGGAATCGTCGGTTATCACACGGTATGGGGAGTTACGCCTGCGCTTCATTCGCCGCTTATGTCGGTGACAAATGCGATTTCTGGAATCACAGCGGCTGGAGCGCTCTGTGTAATGGGTGGAGGACTGATGCCTGCTACGACTCCACAAGCTTTGGCACTTGCGGCTGCGTTTATCTCGTCGATTAATATTGGAGGAGGTTTCTTGATCACGAAGCGAATGTTGGATATGTTCAGAAGACCGAGTAAGTCGTGTCTCAACACAATTTGTAGAAATTTATTTAATTTCAGCTGATCCCGCGGAATACAACTTCCTATACGGTATCCCGGCTGCGGCTTTCCTCGGAACCTACGGAGCATCTGTAATGCAAGGTTATCCAGAAATTCACTCCCTCGCATGCCTTGGATCTTCACTTTGCTGCGTTGGAGCGCTTGCTGGATTGTCCAATCAGAAGTCTGCGAGACTTGGCAACACGCTCGGTATGAACATGATTTGAAATTCGATGTTATTTATCTCTATTCTCAGGAATGATCGGTGTCAGCGGAGGTCTCGCCACGACCATCGGCTTCCTGAATCCTTCCGTCGACGTTCTAATGCAAATGGGTGGAGCAGTCGGCTCAGGCATGCTGATCGGTTTAGGAATCGCGAAGAAGATTCAAGTGACCGAACTTCCTCAGCTTGTCGCTGCATTCCACAGTTTCGTCGGTCTTTCGGCTACAGTAACCTGCGTCGCTCACTTTATGGCGGACAATCAACATCTTCTGGGAGCTACAGCGGCTGCCGACGCTTCTGCCATCAAAACGGCTTTGTTCTTGGGATCGTACATTGGCGGTGTCACTTTTACGGGAAGTGTGATGGCGTATGCGAAGCTTCAAGGTAGGATGATTGTGTTGAGACCCGACTTATTCGCTCTTTAGGCCTTCTGGGAAGCGCTCCGACCTACCTTCCCGGTCGTCATCTTATCAATGCCACTCTTCTAGCAGGAAATGCCGGAGCTTTAGGCCTGTATCTTAACACGCCGGATTACGGTACTGCTCTTGGAATGCTGGGAACAACTTCGGCGTTAAGTTCACTTATGGGAGTTACTCTCACTATGGCTATCGGAGGTCAGTTCGCATAGTAAGGAGACATATAATTAAGTATCGTAACATGTTTTAGGAGCCGACATGCCCGTTGTTATTACCGTACTCAACAGTTACAGTGGCTGGGCGCTCTGTGCTGAAGGTTTCATGCTGAACAATAATTTGTTGACTGTTGTGGGTGCGTTAATCGGAAGTTCGGGTGCTATTCTCTCACATATCATGTGCAAGGTAAGCGGAGTGACCGTGTCAAGACCGTAGTTGGCATTTCAGGCAATGAATCGTTCACTTATCAGCGTCATTCTTGGCGGAGTAGGAACTAAATCTCAAGGCGGAGGTCAAGCGAAGGCAATCGAAGGAGAAGCCAATTTCACGGACATTGAAGGGGCTGTCGAGATGATTTCCAATGCGAAAAATGTGATTATCGTCCCGGGTTACGGTCTCTGCGCTGCCCACGCTCAGTATCCGATCGCTGAGTTGGCGAAGATCCTCGGAGAACGTGGAACAAAAGTTCGCTTTGGAATCCATCCAGTTGCAGGTGACACCATACTCATCTGATCGACTTAACGTGATTATAGGCCGCATGCCCGGTCAACTGAACGTTCTCTTGGCTGAAGCTGGCGTTCCATATGACATCGTTGAAGAAATGGATGAAATTAACGATGACTTCGGAGAGACCGACGTGGTTTTGGTAATTGGTGCTAATGATACGGTAAACAAGGCTGCCGAAGACGACCCGAACTCGAGCATTGCTGGTATGCCTGTTTTGAAGGTTTGGAACGCTAAGCAGGTAAAGAGATGCCTTCTGCATTGCTCCATCTACCGTAATCCTCCTTCAGGTGATTATTATGAAGCGCACGATGGGTGTCGGCTATGCCGCTGTTGACAATCCGGTCTTCTTCCACGAAAACACGCAGATGCTCCTCGGGGACGCAAAGAAAACGTGCGAGCAGATTCTGAACGGCGTCAAGAACGAGAATCCCGTTGACGAATAAGCGAACTACCTCTGAATTATTCTAATATATTTATATA
>KI650773.1:3701-14489 GCA_000505645.1 Steinernema monticolum
CCATTGCTGACCCGTTATAAGAATAAATATTTATAGAATCTGATCTACCGAGAGCTACATAGTCATTGTATGTGTCGAATTGAATTATGTCTTGAGATGACTTATTGTTAGTGCATCTGGTGACCAAAAGAAAAGAAAACAGATGTAATGATAAAGCAATCATTTTAGTGTCATGCAATCATCTAAATTAAAGATTGGTTGAAGTTTAAGAAATCATCGCTACATATATACAGAAATTAAAATGGAAAAGTAAGAAAAAGTCGTTCAAAAAGTACCACGTGCATATTATAAAAAAAATAACAGTTGAGTTCAATGCAATGAGTCAGTGATGTTACACAGTCCCGCCCAGCCAAAACCGTTTCACTGTTTACGCAAAGACAATTGGAAGCTGCTTTTGGATAAGACTCCCTTTGGATTGATGACATTTTGACTCAACTCTTGTCAGCGAATAATTTGTGAGAAAGTCGTAACTCGGGGTTTTGATGAATTGTTATTTGTCATCGATTACAACACATAGAGAAGTTAAACCCCTTATCAATTTGCCCTCTCACACATCGACAATCGAAATCGCTCGGTTTTTTAAAGATGGTTTATATTAAAAAAAACGCATGGCAAGATGACAACGTTTCCCTCTGCCATGCTGGAGGTCGCAGGTTCAATGCCTGCGGGCTTTGTGTCTTTAGTGTTTGGTGTGAAATGATTTCGCTTTTCAAATGATTAGAGTGGAAACATCCATCAAACCGACAAAAATACCCTTCGCTCTCCTTTAATGTAATTTCATGAAATCTTCAGTGAAATCTAGAAAACAGTGAGAAGTTGAAGTAACAATTTGAAATCTGTGGATTAATGTACTAGAATGAAGTATGCAGAGCTTGATACCGTTAGTCATGACTGCTTCTTTTCACTGACGCTTTCACGATGCAACGGAGAAAAATGAAAGCAGACAAAGTCAGAATCTATATATACATCTACGTGACTGAACACTTATTGATTTCTTTCCTTCTTCGCATCGAATAGTATATATATTCACAATTTACATCGTCTTTAATGGCAACTTCCTCCACTGTGTTTTGTCTTCTGTGGCCACCTTCTGACTTTGCTTTCGCTACACGGTGTCAGCAAAAATTTTTGTTTTGCACTGTGATTTCGATCGAGATTTCTTAGTTTTCAAGGACTCCTTTGGTTGACATTGCGATGATAAGGCATTTTGCACGCTGAGAAAATCTATTCTTACGTTAATAAAACGAAGATTTGATAAAAAGCACAAACCTGTGAAATGCGTTTTTAATTCTATTTCTACTTCGCTCAGACTTCTGAACTGTGAATTCTTCGCAAAACCTTTTTTTGCAGCTTTGACTGGATTCCGTAACTTGTGTGATGTTCGCTTTGCTTTTCCAGTTTACATGTGTTCAATGGGAAGCGCACTGTTGCGAAATTCGTATTATGATGACGTGTCTTTAGCTGCAACAAGGCGCCTCATTCCTCCTTTTCGATCTACTCTTTTCTC
The DNA here is from genome assembly GCA_000505645.1 of Steinernema monticolum. Classification (NCBI taxonomy): domain Eukaryota; kingdom Metazoa; phylum Nematoda; class Chromadorea; order Rhabditida; family Steinernematidae; genus Steinernema; species Steinernema monticolum. The sequence goes on from KI650773.1 coordinate 5,209, forward strand.
TAACTTCCTCGAACACTGAAATCTTTTTTCATTGATTACCATTTTTATGCTTATGCATTTCAACCTTTCAGCTGTGCGCTCAACTCCGGACGGACGGATTAATAACATGAACGATTCGGAGGTTCTCCAAGATTTGAAAATTAGCGCGTTGTCGCTTGGCGAGGTATGACAATCGTTACTGATTGGGTGTGACTTTTCATTTCGTTTTAGAAGAAGCCTCCTGCTGCTGAATCTTCGTTTTCTTCGACAAATCAGCTTTTATCATCGTTTGTCGAAATCTGCATTAAGCAGGGCTCGAAAGCTTATCGATACGACGTTCACATCGAATCCGGAAGGAAGGGACCATTGACAAAAGGACCGCCTGACGAGTCAGTTGGTACTTCTCAATTTTTATGATGTAAAATGAATGTTTAAGTGGTCATGGAGCGATGCGAAGGAGAGTCTGCTATGACTTGCTCTATTCAGCGGTTGTCAAGACAAACGGTTTTGGCACAGGTAAAGGATTGTACCTTCCACTTGTCTACAATCGGCAAAACGTTGTTTATTTCTCTGAACCACTTCCCGAAAATTTGGTTAGCAATTGTTAACTCTGTAATGTTTTATGCAGTGTATAACCATTCTAGATCAAAGTGAATCTTTGGGATGATGCCGACTATAGTGATGTGTCAAACGAAATTTTCTACTTGATGGAGAAAGATGACATTGTGACCATAACCATAATGAAATGCGAAAGCGACGATGACGTTCTCGATTTGGAATCCATATTCAACATTGCTCAAGTTGAAGCTGATTCCATTTCAATTTCAAGCCGTGACAGAACGCTCAGAACGTTTTTGGAGCTGCTTACAAGTGCGCCCTCACTTTTTAAGTAAGTGTAAAGACCGGTTTTTGTTGTAGTTGTTCACTTTTAGCCGTACTCACACTGCGACTAGATGCTCCTTGTTTGAAAATTCAGCCAAAAATATGGGACAAGGAAAATGCATGCGTAGGGGTCTGAAGAAAGGAGTCTGCATTGTAGAAAAGGACGGTCGGCCCTATCCAGCATTACTTGTCGACTTCACAACGGGAGCCTTTTTTAAGAACCAACCACTACTGAATTCAGTTGAAGAAGTAAACAATGGACGGCTTCCCTCAAGTTGCAATGATACCGTATGGAACATAATTGCTAAGCTGTACAAAGGTTTGGTGTGCTTCTTTATTATTTGCTTAAGTGGTTGTTACAGATGTACGTGTGCACGTTAAGAAAGCTTCCCGTGTTGGAACCAAAATGCTCAAATCGTACCCAATTCTTAAGTTCACCAATCAGTCGGCTAATGAGCTGAGAGTTTCGAACCGTGAAACAGTAGCTAGTTATTTCGAACGGATGAACATACAGTTGGAGTAAGTGGTTTCCTTTATTGTTTTAATTACTAATTTTGCATTTAGGTACGCTCATCTGCCTTGCGTGGAAGTCGATGCGAAGCCATTGAAGTTCTATCCGTTAGAGCTGCTGACAGTTGCGCGTGACCAGAAAGTTCCCTTGGAGAAAGCCGATCAAAACCATTCGAAAGAATTGCTCATCGAAAATTCCGTGAAGCCCGATGAACGTCTTAAAAAGATTAATGAGCATATGATGAATCTCGGACTTTGGAGTGAAGAACATCAGTTCATATTGGCTGCTTTTGGAGTATCCATAAACAATGAGTTTATTAAGGTATGTGTAAACAACTCGCGTATAAAGCTTTTTTTTTTTAGATCAAAGCGGGAGTTCGAGTTTCCCCGGAAATCGAAGTGGCAGATGGAAAGATGTTACAGGTGCATCCAGATAAGGCTCAATGGAATCTGAGAGAAAAACGATATTTTAACTCAGCTCCAAATTTGGACTGGGCAGTTCTCTGCAATTTCGAGGCTGCCAACCTTTCAAAGCAGAATATTGAGTAAGCTACAAACCCACAAAGCTACCGACATGTAACTTGTTAGTACTTAGGTTATTTGTTTCAAGAATGATCGGTGTCGCAAAGTCCAGAGGCATCAAAATCGAGGAACCTCGAGTTCTCTCTTTCAATGGCGATTTTGATGGAGCTTTTACTGAACTCCAGCAAGACAACCGTCGATTTGTCATGTATTTGAGCACCCTTCAAGAGAAAAAACACGGTTTGCTTTTATCTCCTTATCTATCGTGATCGAATTATTTAAGATGCCTTGAAACTCAGCGAGCGCCGTTTCGGAATAGTTACTCAGCACGTTTGTACCGAACGTATTCGAGCTATTCTGACCAAGAATTCGTTGACGATATTGGACAATATTATCCACAAAATGAATATGAAATTGGGTGGTTTGAATATCATTCCTAGAATTGAACAATTAGGGTATCGTTTGTTCTTTCGCAGTTGCCTTATTTTATGTTTCTGTTTAGGAAACGCATGGAACTGGATAGTGGCAACTTTTTGGTTATCGCATATGGTTTTTTTTATTTAGCTTATTGGCTTTATTATTAATTTTATTCGTATAGATGTATGTCATCCTCCGCCTATGAGCACCATGGAACGGCGACTCTATAAGTCGATGAAGGAAATTGATACGAAAATTTTCTCGTTGGATCCTTCTGTTGTTGGTGTAAGCGTTACGGAGTCACTCAGTCTGCTCTAACCACTTTTCAGATTGTTGCTAATTGCGTCCGACACCCTCACGCTTTCATAGGCGACTATCATTATCAGGTTGCGAGGAAAGAAGCACTTGATGAACAACTTCTAGAAAATCGTACGAAGTGGATTTTTGAGATGCTACGAATGCACAGGCCGGAAAATGACCGACCGAAACATATCGTAATTTTGCGGGATGGTGTCAGCGAAGGACAGTACAGCATGGTATATCACTTTCAAAACAATCTTTTGCATAACAGATGTTCTTTGAGACTTTAAACGTTGAAGTAGAAGCGATTCGAAGCGCGGTACGGGAAATTGACCCATCGTATCATCCTACATTCACACTTGTCATCACTACGAAGCGCCACTACAAGCGGTTCTTTTTGGTAAACGGTAAACGGACTGTTTTTTTTTGTTTTTTGTTAACCGGTAATGGCATCTGATTTATGTTTACGTTTATTTGCAATTTACATGCGCTTACCGATAACCGCTTAGGGCTTCTGATTGCAAACACGAAACCCGGAACTGTAATTGATAGAGGTGTCGTTCGTGGTGATGTCACGGAATTCTTCTTGCAAAGCCACTTTCCCATCCTGGTAAGTTTTTAAGCTAGTCTTGATACTTATTACCTATTTAATTAATTTGATTCAGGGAACAGTGAAGTTACCTCAATATGCTGTTTTATGCGATGAAGCGAACTTTTCTACCGACGAAATGCAAGCTTTTGTCAACTGTCTGTGTCATTCACATCAGATCATCAATTCTGCCGTCTCAATTCCGGAGCCGATATATGCAGCTGACGAGATAGCAAAGCGAGGAAAGAACAACTTCCAAGAGTTGAAGAAGAAAGGCAGGAATGAGGTTCCTCGTTTGCCCTCGTTGAACCTCATTGACTGCGAGAAGCTCACTGAAATGCTGTCGTACTGGTACACGGACCTTGAAGGAATCCGATTCAACGCATAGTTTAATTTGTCGTCGTCGAAATTGTAAATAAGATTTTCTATGTACATAGTAGATTCACATATAAATCAACGAATATCACACCGGTCGAATTACTTTTCGCGATGACTGTCATCACGAAGACGGCGAGAAGTTCACACATTGCGCAGTGTTTGCATTTCGTTGATCGGGGGAACTTTCGATTCGCTGTCATGGGATTATCCTTGTCCGACGAGTTTCTTTGAAAGACCGGCGGAGGGTTCACTCGGAGTCATTTCCTGAAATGATTTGTCCTGCTCGGATTTCCAGTGTACAGTCGTCTTCGTTTCACATTGACTGACAATGAGTTTAAGTGTCTTCCAAGTTAATTCGTGCTTACGAATTACCGAAACGAACATTTCTTGCTTCTAACAACAAAACACGTACTATTTTTTATGCAACGATAATATACGATTTAAAACTCACCCGCAAATGTTTATTTTCTTCGTTTTGTGCCCTTTCTGAACGTTTTTGTGTCGTCGCAGTCTGTCGTCTTCCGTCGTTCAACTTTTTGGTTTTCGAAACCAGACTTACTTAGTTGCCTTCTGCGCTCCGGTCACTACCTAATTTATTCATACCCTGCCGGGATAAACATCCGTGGGGTGAGGGTATCGGGTGTCCTCTGATTGCTTCTCCTCGGCGCTTCCTCCGTCGCTTCGTGCATGACGTCGCTTCGTGCTTACTGTACCCTCCGCGGTAAATAGCCTTATTCGCTATTTATACAGTGACGTGTTCGTCTTCGGATATTTCTCGCCCCTCTCGTCTTCTTTCGTACTTCGGTCATCCTCGAGAAACACCGAATGCCTGCCATCCCCCAACGCTCGATGAGGTCGAGAATTCTTTTTTTGTGCTTCGGAGTGATGTCATCCTTACCGGCATGATTTTGAATCCCACCCCGACCGTGCACTTCCTCTTCCTTTCTTAAATCTGCACTCGTCTGCACGAAAAGTCGATGAATGCTGAAGTTGTTGTGCGTCGTAGTCGCGCCGCAATTTGTGCCAACGAACGTAGAATGGATGTTCAGAATCTGGCGAATGCTTAGGTAGCACTTGCTGTTGAGCACTATCTATTCGCACAATTTGAAGGATTCAGATAGAGAATTCTTTGCTTTCAGAATGGTGTTCGCCGAAGTCGTCGGAACTCTTTCGTTCCTGCAACCACAGGCCGACGATGACATCGCTGATCGCTTGCATTACTACTACACGAGCACTTTCCTCCTTGTTACGGCGGTATTCGACGAGAGGATTACGGTATTTAAAAATGAAGTTTAGGTATTAATCAGTCTGAAAATGTTTGGCGGGCGACCGATCGAATGTTGGCTTCCGGCAGAATTCAAAGGCTCCTGGGAAGATTACACAGGTTTCTGCATTTTCTGCAGTACTTGATTTACTTATAATCTCAGAAATGTTTTGCTGGGCTCGAAGCACCTATTTCGTTCCCTTTACGGACGAATTTCCTGAGCAAACTGAAACCCGAGAAGACAGAATGGTGAGTTATTATCAGTGGACACCATTCTTTCTCGTCATCTGCGCCTTCATGTTCTATTCACCATGTCTGATCTGGAGAATCATGTACGACAAGTCGGGAATCCGCCTGAAGGACATAATGTCCTTCGCGACGGACAGATCAAACATTCAGCCCCACGCTAGGAGGGCGAACATAAACGGATTGTCCGCGCATCTCGCCTCTGTCTTCAAACATCGATTCAAATTCGGCTCTGCGCACCCAAATCATCATCGGTTTTTTCGGTTTTTGAATCTTCGATTCTACGAAGCGTATTTGACATGGTTATACATAGGAATCAAATTGTTGTTTCTAGTTAACGTTTTGTTGCAGGTAAGCGCGTTTTCAAACTTGTGTTGAAAAAATATCTAGAAATAGTGTATTTGATGTTTTCTTCACGACATTTAGATGTACTTAATGAACATGTTCTTGCAAACAGACAAATACAGTTTCTACGGAATCGGAGTTCTCAAAGACCTTTTAATGGGAAGACGTAAGTCACGTGAAATCATTTGTTTTAAGACATGAAATGCAAATATTTGATGCTTTTGAATACCAAAGAATAGAAATTTACATCATACAATAAACGTTACCATTTATTTGCGTTACCATCCATGCACTACAACAACTGACTCATCCTGTTCAGCTTGGAGCGACTCAGGAAACTTCCCTCGCGTCACTTACTGCGATTTGGACGTCCGCCAACTCGGTCAAAACCAACGTCACACCGTTCAGTGCGTCTTAGTCATCAACATCTTTACCGAGAAGGCAAACCTGCTCCCTCTTCCCTAACCGCTGGCTCTTTACAGGTGTTTATACTCCTCTGGCTATGGTACTCTCTGCTCGCGGTGATTTCATTTACGAGCTTCTTCTCGTGGGTTTTTTCCTCACTTCCTTTCGATCAACGAAAACGGTTTGAAGAGTCTTTTGCTGTTTTACAAAATAGCATATTGTTCTTTAGATTCATCGCACGTCGTCTCGAGTTGGCTGACATTGAATTCAAACGGAAGAACTTTCAAAAGGAACTCGATGAAGTGACTTTCCTATGTTTAGGAATTCAATAAAAGATTTCGTTTCAGTTCGTGCGCGACTACGTTAAAATGGATGGAGTTTTCGTGTTGAAAATGCTGACTATTCATACGGGGGTCCTTATTTGCACTGAAGTCGTCGATTCCATGTGGGACGCCTTTCTAAGAGAAAAAGGTATTTCTTAAGCTCTTGCCCGTTTGATAGCTTTACTATCCACGGGTTCTGGACAACTTGAGAAAAGGGACAACTTGAAAAACAAAAAAGCGGACAACTTGAGAAATGAGCGTTTTACATACTGCTTCTACCAACTTCCATGTAAGACAGCGTTTTTTAATGTTTTGCCACGCATTTTCCGGTAATTGATCCTGATCCGAAGTCCAGACAAAAAGGTAACTGAAAATAAGGTAACCGAACAAAGTCTTTCATGCTCAAATTATGGTAATTTTTTAAATCTAAAGCTTCTCAAAACATATCACAATTTAAGAAAATCTCGCCCCCAACTCATGCTTGGGCTTAGGACTTCTATCTAGTGTTTTAATCGAGTGCAGCGAACCTACCAGGCTTACATGCTATTTTGAACATCGCTTTTAGGCTTGTTCTAAGCTTTCTGTTTGGTTACTTTTTTGTCGAATCAATTATCGGAACATTAAAAAACGCTGTCTTACATGGAAATTGGTAGAAGCAGTATGTAAACGCTCGTTTCTCAAGTTGTTCGCTTTTTCGTTTCTCAAGTTGTCGGCAGGCCACTAAAACCACATACGTAGTTTATATTGTTACTTACTAACATCTTGTAGGCGCTACAGTGATCGGTGGAATTCTCAAAGAAAACGGACATGGTAACGGGATTTAACTTGCTTCGTATACTGCAACGACGCTTTGAAAACATTTTCGAGCGTCTATACAGTATATATATAGTAGTTATCAAAATTTGGCAACTGACACAAATTTTAGGTAAACTAGATCACAAACCGTCCTGTGATCGTACCCCAACGCATCGCGAAGGTTTCGACTTCTCTACAGCGGCTCAACGACGGAAAACGAGTGTTCTGGTTCCTCTGCTATCGGTTGAGGAAACGCACATGCGAGAAAATTCTCACGATCTCCTTTTGAGACCTCCGAGTGGATTCAAGTGATCCTATTGTTAATATGCATACTGTACCTATCAACCAACATAATTAGTTTTAAAAATTGCCAACATTTTATTAGCTTTTCAGAAATCATATATGTGATTTGAGTTCGAGTTCCGCGCCGACCCACACAACGAAACATATTGTTAGGGTTTGAATTTACGGATTCGGCCTGCTGACAATGTTCGGTCAACTTCCATTGGTTCTTTCTTCCATTTAAGATATATCGTTTTTGGCAGAAGTTTTTGACGATGTTAGCTGTAGTAGTAATTTGCTTACATGTTGTCGTCACTAATTTTTTATCTGTGCCGTAAACGATCGCTGATTCAGCATAAAAAGTAATTTTGCAATAATTCGGAGGGTTTATTGATTTTAAGTTACCGTTATTGCTACGTTCGTATCAATATGGTCCAATTGTGTCAGCATAAGCTATACTTCCTAACTAGTCTTCAGCTAACAACATGTTTTCCAAAAGTTAATACATGTTTTCATTGATGTCTTTTCAGTTTATCTGCTTCTCTTCTTAAATGTTGTAATTCACGAATCGCATAAAGCAAAAAAGGAAAATGAAGCAAAATTGGAATGAACGGTCTTCGGAATGAAATGTTCGTGAGGATGTAATGTCCGGGGATGAAGTGCACGCGACCCAAATTTACAGCGGGGTTTGGTTTTTCGTGACAAGAGCCTGAAAAGCGGCTTTTTCCCTTAAGAGCAACGACTTCAGTGCGGGTTCCTGCGTGGTTCGTCAACATTTTCATTACCACCCGTCTTAACGTACAAAAACACTTTTATTTTAATATCGTCCACATCTCACTGTTTTTAAGTGTGTTTACTCTGTTTGTAAACAGTCCAGCAGAAGCATTTTTACTTGTTATGTAAATCACTCAACAGAGAGGAACGTTTGACAAAAATTAGCTCCTCAAACTCACAAGTAATCAGAAAAGTGATTTTCTTTAAGGTGTTTTTAAATGTGTAACACATTGCAGAAGGGCCTAACCATTCAAGAATAAACCTTTAATAACTCTATTTTTTGGCGAAATGCGCCCTCTCACGACGGATAATGGCCCTCAATCCGCACATTCTATGCCAAGAAGTAATCTCTCCATATCAAGAGCGTTCAGTCAGCGATCTCTCCGAAACCCTCAACATCGGTTTTTTTTTGGTTTGTCCTTTGCTCAATGACACGGATTTTGTCCCTTTTCGTCGAAATGCGCCCAAAACGGAGTGTTTTCTTTGGGGGCTCATCAAGCGGAGAAGTTGGATTCCTCTCGCGGGAATTGTGCGGGTCTCAGCACCAAAAAACAAAACATTCATCAAAGTTTCGACTTCTGTCGACATGTCGCTCTCCTCCGGTCACGTTCCCTTCGAGAACGAAAGAAACTTTGTAGATTTGTCTTTGGATTCCCTGCAGGTATATAATTTAGTTTGAATTTAGCGTTCGGTGTGAGAAAGGGCTATAGTGATTGTGCGCTCCCTTGCATTACTCTCTTTTTCTCAGGTGTTAGCGAACTCATCAGACAATTGAGGTCGTCACGTTTAGCGGTTGAGGATAAATATCGACTAACGGGTTGAGCTATCTCTTAAGGGGAGCAATCCGCTCTCAATGGGACTCTTAAACGCTCCGTTGCAGGATTAGGGCATCTGACTGGCGCATTTCCCTTCCTCATTCTCCTTCCGATTTGAGATTACATACTAATGCACATCAATTGGTCTTGATACCCATTAGCTTTTCTAATTGCCAAAAAACGTAATTCGCTATTTGGAGTACACTGTAACTGTTCTGATGTCATAAAGTGTCGGAGGTTCAATGCTCGCCTTTCAAGCGGCACATTTGATGATTGATCTCTGATTAGATTGATGTTATTACTCTTTTTTTGGTTCACTCTTTTAAGATTTATGAATTTTCGAAGTACCATTTGTCTGTTGATGTTTTATCTTTTGTATAGTGAACAGAGACTCAAACAGACGTTAAAAATGTATCTTTAAAAAGAAAAATCTTTTAAGAGAATCGCAAGCGCAA
>KI650793.1:20020-33279 GCA_000505645.1 Steinernema monticolum
TCTAATAATGACTATGGGAGTGGGAGTAATAAATATCTAGGTACTATGCTCACCGGTCGCTCTTAAGACACCACCGAGCAGCACGAGCGTGCGAGTGCATTGTATGCGAACCTTTAGGTCGAAATATAGAAAATCTAACAAATTTTCTGCGTATAAAATAGGATAAGAAAGGGTGCTACTACAACAGTGACTACGATGTTCGAAAGCTTATTTGCGACATGGTTAAAGCTAGAAGGCTTGAAGTGGAAAACCGGTTTCATTTCTGAAGAATGCTAGCTAAAGACTGCGACCCGGGTATCGCATCGCTCTCGCAAGAGTTGTCGAACACAGACATAAGATCTACTGTGAGAATGAACGGCATCACAGTTTCTATCGACAAATTGCCGAGAAGTCCGCTGAAGAACAACTCGACAAGCACCGGTTGGTTAAACCATCTGAGGCAGGGCAGTAGAAGAAGAAGACGCGAATATCGCTCAATCGCTGCGGTCGTTGACCCGGAGGCGGATCCGTCGGTTTCGGAATTGGAGTCCTCACCAAATTGTGGCACTCCAACGCCGAGGATGTGCTCATAGAGCTCGTGGCAGGCTTGAGCGTGTACTGGGCCGAAGTGAGCAATATTCTTCTGAGGCGACGAGGGCAGATCTTAACGCAAAACTATAAATTGTTTGCACATATTAATCAATATTACCGCTTGAAGTGAATGCAATTGTTTTGAGATAAGCGAATTCAATACTAGACAGCTTCATCTCGTTGTATTGCTTGAAGCATTGCAGAAGCCGACTAATTTGCTCGCTGACTTCTTCGTATTTATCGTTTTTGTTCGAACCTGAAATGCAGAGAAAGGGGATTGTTATTTCCACTTCGCTAATCACAAGTTCTCACCGAGTTTGACCAACTGCGAATTCATCATCGCAAGCATGTTTGGCAAGTTGAAAGCTTCGCCAGATTGCATCAATCCGAGAACAAAGATGTCGCACCATTTGCTCTTCATGACTGCTTCAAGATGTGGGGGTCTGCAAAAACGTAAAATGTTAGCAATGACATTGCAAACTCTGCTTACCGAGAACCGATCGCTTTCACACTTTTCATCCAATGAACAGACAAGAACAGGAGTCGAGATGCCGATTCGCAGATAAATTGAATGTTTACGCCGTCTTGAGAGATGTTTTGAGGAGGGACTGGTAATTCAAATTTGGCTCTTTCGCCATTGAACATTGGAATAGGAGTGCAGTCTTCAGATAGCGACGAAGCAGTCGCGCTCGACGTGGGCGAAGCAGTACCGACTGTGCTCATGTCAACACCTGATTCGTCTTCTCCAATTGATTCTCGCTTTAAACTGTACAAAAGACCGTCTGGACTCGAACTCGGTTGCAGTTGAGCCGACATAGGACTACTGCTGCTGCCGACTTCGAAACTGTCCGAATACTTGTGTTCTCTATCCTCCTGAAAATATCAGGTATGTGAAAATGCAATTCATGCAATTGGACGCACCTGTTCCGTTTCGTTTTTAACGATGGCTAACAAGCCTTGCATGTACGATTTGGTGTCATTTGTACTAGCCGAACTGACTGAACTCTGAAAAAAGCAAAAAACATTAATTCGCCGCGGCTACAATTGTGCAATTGACCCCCTTACGACATTTCCCTTTATTCCCCTCCGAACAATTAGGTTTGGCCTCATTAAGCGAGCGACCCAATGACTTACCGCAGAATTGCTGATGGTGCTCGCTGCTGAGCTGCCAGCCGACGTTGTTGCAACCATGGTTGGCGGCGAGTTTTCGGAGGAGATAGTCTGAGCAGTTACAGGTCGTCGTTCAGCTTGAACCGCTAAAAAATTACAGTAATCGGAACTATTTTGGAACGCTTACATTCACTTCGCATTCCCATCGTTAAGCACTTCCTTAAACGACAGTACTGACATCGGTTACGGTGGAATTTTGTGACTGGACAATCTTTCGTCCCTCTGCAAGAGTAGCCGATCTGTTTTCGAATACTTCTTTTGAAGAATCCTTTGCATCCTTCGCAGCTGACTGCCCCGTAATGCCGACCAGAAGCTTTGTCGCCGCAAACAACGCAGAGCTCGACGCAACCTTGCTGAACGATGGCCGTTTGCGGCGAAGCGGTCACTCGACGACTGTTCATTGCCGCAGCGGTTGGACCGTCCGTTGTCGGTTGTGGCATAAACTGAAAAAAAAGTGCTTACTAAAATGAATCGAAATAACAACAGCCGATAATCAGCTGCGTCTCGACAAGAAAGGCCGAGAAGGGGACGAGATAATTGCGAGTTTACGGCTGCGCAGATTGACGACCTTTCTATAATGTGCACACAACGCAAATGTAAGGAGGGCCGCAGTACGATATCACACGTACTTATAATCCACGCAACAAGTTAAAAGTCAAAAATTTACAAAACCAATATGACATGTGATGTTTTGTCAACTAAAAGGTCAGCGAGAGGGGCGAAGGGCAGCTGATTGGCTTGAATAACGGACGAGGTGAACGTCGAACGAGTCTCCCTCCGAGTTTGGGTCCTCCGGGCGCGCCCACAATTCAATTAGTGTCCACTGGTCGAAAAGGTTAAACGTCAGCGAACATAACACGATTCGACAAACGTCTGTTAGTATCCTCGACAATATCGGCGAAACCAATAGTAACGAAGCCGGCGACATCGATGAGGGCGACCACCTCGACGAGGGCAACCTCAACTGCTCTGTCGGTCGAGAGTCACAATAGACTCTCAAATAAATAATATACGCTGGGAACCGCCGCTCAGACCGGCTGCCCGCATTGAGGACGGGTGGGGGGAAGAGGTGAGTGCGATAGAGACTGCCGAGAAAAGATAATCACTGTCAGGTCAAAGTTCAGCGCAAGGCCATCTCAGGTCAACAGAGAATAGTGGCCAGTGGCGTCAATATCCACTTAAAGTGGCTAGATTAAGTCAATTTATGAAAGTGCAAAGTCGCATTTTGAAGATTTCCGTAAACTCTCTTGAAGACAAGCGTTAACCACAAACATCGTCGTATTTTAAAAGGAAAACACATTCGTGAACAACAAAAACCACATAAGTATGCATGCGTGCGCTTCCATCGTGCTGCTAAGCAAAACAATGTAGCCTCATCGTACTACACGCACGTTGAAGAGAAGACATGGAAATATCCGCGTCTTCAGGAGGACGCAACTGGGCACATAGAGTTCGTGACACACTTGCGCCATGGGTGGAGCTCGGCAGGACGCATGCATGTCTCTCATGCGGGACTCGCTCGCCTGATGGCTGGTTCGAAGGTCATAGTTGAAAGGGCACGAAAACAAAACGAGAGCGAGAGGGAAAACAAGTCGTCGGGAGAGTGTGCGATGATGTAATGCGGTGGCCCGGCTGGTCGGGCGGTGGCCTTTGACTGGCCGTTGAGGGAACGCCGCAACCGCATGGGACAGAGAAGGGGTGCTGAGGGTCGGCACCTCCTCCCTCAGGCCGTAACTATTTAAGATTTGCTAATTGCAGGATCAAAGATTTAGAAGTCTGGGCAAATGCGTGACGACAACTATTTGGACGCGCAGCAACTGACGATGAAAACAATAAAATCCAATTCCAAGTCGAGTCAAAAAACAAAGTGCGTCGGCTGTTGCTGATACACAGATTGCACCTGGCAAAATACCAAACGTAGCGCTGTTAGATGACGCCGAAGCGAGAGCGATGGCAACAAACGGAGGACGAGATGGGGCGGTTCGGTTGCGCTGATCATGAAAGGTCTACTCCATTCTTTATGAGCCCTTGATGTTTGTCACAAAGTATACCGTTTCCATGTGTTGCGTGGAGAACACCATTCCCACCTCTCATACCCGTCACCTCGAACCTCTGCGCAGTTCCTGACTCCGACAACCCATCTATCGAACAACAAAGAGCACTAAACGTGACCTTATGTCGTCGTTGCCTTGAAATGCCCCCAGGTGTGCGCGGCATTTTCGACCCGGTCGAAATTGTCGAACGAAGGAACGAACGAACGAACAGCCCAGGCAAGCTCATGTGCGGCAGTAAAGCGAACAACTATATGTTGACATTATTGCCCCGGAGCGAAGAGTAAACCAAGATCAGTTTACAGCGCACTTCCTTCAAACATATTCACATAGGGTCGTTGAGTTCTCCGTTAACCAGGTTTCTTGATACTTACCGGTGATCCTCCATGAATCGATGACAACTGCTGGAGAAGGTTTGGCATATTGTAGTTCCGCAAGGGAAACGCTTTGCTCTGCTGATGCTGCTGTTGTTGTTGTTGCTGATGTTGATAAATAAGATTCTGAGCCGCTGCAGCCTGAAAAGTACGGTAGATTTAGCCTTTGAATAAATGAAACATGAAGAGTTGAAACGCGCCGATTCTAGAAGCAGCAGGGTGACTCGACGACTGCAATGTCACCAAACAGGGAAGGGAAACGAGTGGAGCGAGGAGGAGGGATGATGATCCCGGCTGACCTTATTGTGGGCAAACGCGGGTGTCATGAAAATGCAGGACGAAATTTACATATTAATAAATCGGTTTAGAAAGGATAGTCGGGGCCGTTTGATGCCCGGAGGCTAGTGGTCTCTTGTAAACGAAATCGTTTGACAAGCCCCACCTCTGGTTATTATGATTCACGCTTAATCACGAGGGGAAATGCTTGAAATTTCTTACCTGCATCATATTGATTAAAGCGGTCGGTGAAGCAAGCAATCCTAGCTGTGCCGCCATCATTGAAGGATTCAAAAGTGGCGGTGGAGTGAACGGTGTTGTGGTCGGAAGAGTCGGCGTCGAACTGGCTGAGTGGACACCGGTCTGTTGAAAGGCGCTGGGACGAACGCCGGTTGTAAAAACCGGAGCGTTGCCAGCGCCTACAGCGCTTGAGGCAGCCACCGGAGCGGCGCCGTGTTCGTCGAGGAAGAGCGTCGATGCTCCCGAACCGACGATGGTACTTGGTTCGCTGCTCGTCGTGGTTACGGCCGCGTTACCGTATAACGCTGCGTTGGTGCCGCCCGCGTTTAGCGACAAGCTTAGCGGATCAGCAGCGGTAATACCGCTTGATGTCGTGAGTATGGAGATGGCTGGCGATTGGGCCGAACCCGTAGAAGGCTGTACGCTACCTCCTAGGGCCTAAAATAAATAATCGTGAAATCAAAGATACCCATAAACGCTCGAAATAATAGTTATTAAAACATTTGTAAGATACTTATTACTCGCAAAACTTAGATCAAAACGGCTTACGATAATTAAGCAATTACAGACAATTAAACGAAAAAATAGAGTTAGTAGGTGTGTCATAAAGACGATTTAGAAATAGCAAAGAAATAGAAGATAATGGGCATGATCATATACGCTTCATGGAAAGTGCATTTCGCGAGTCTCAGAGGACAATACTGGACATCGCCAGCGGTCACAGAGTACGAACCCGCTGGCAAGTGCGCACCCCAGTGACCACCCGCGACCGGTTCGATGATAGGGGCGGCTGGACGCTCAGTTGGTGCATACGCAGGTGAGGGAGGTGAAATTTTGTAAAACCAGTTGTAATAGTGCAAAACGACATTGCCGCCAGCTCGCACCCCGTCTGCGAACCGACCTGAGTCAAAAGCAAACAAAATCAGATTATCACAACAACAGTGTTGCACTTACTCAGGTATTCAATGACACAACGACCCTCAGAGGACTAAAGAGCAAGTGACTACGAGAGCGCTTTGACACTGCGGCCCCCAAGGTCAACAAAGATAAAAAAGTAAATTTTCGCGCTCGTCATCTCTTCTTATAGAGCTATTTTTAAACTAGCCGTTTCAAATTCGGACTGAAACACTCGAGTCTGGTTTGCCTACCACTTGGGTGATAATTTTGTTTACTAGCTGATAACATTTCCCAGACACACGCAACACTATAAGGTGTTGCGAAGAAAGAATGAAGGTCACGTACGCAGGCATGAGCTACTTCGCAAAGACTACGGTAGCGCCTAGCGGGCGCCAAGCAGAGAGTTTGAGAGCATGGGGTACGGCAAGAATAAATGAGCGTGATGGCCTCTGCCGTCTACAATAAGGTCTTTGTGGATGATCCAATTTAAGGAAGGAGGGAGGGTGACAGCCATGGCTGAACCAGCGGATAAAGCCTTTGTTCGTTTGCGTGAATCGTCAAGGATAAAGAGGAAAAACCGACGTTAGTTGAGGGAACGGGCGCCGAGGAAAAGTTCAACGAAGGATGAATCCAGGTTCATTGTGGATCAAATGCAATTGCAAAGTGCACCTCAGTCGGTCGTCGCAAACAACAGCAACTGGTCTGGATGGTCCTGAAGGCCAATACAGTATCAGCGAACGCGTACGCGTAGAGGGCCTCTCAGAAGCGGTGTGTTTGATCACCGGCGGCTATTTTTAGGCGTTCTACCGTCAGCCGGCCTAAAAATCCGTCGGCAAACGGCCGCCAGCATGAAATTGTGTTTGCGTTCCGCTGGACATTCACTACTATTTATTTGCATGGTGCTTTCTCCTAGCGATCGCGCGAAGCCTGGAGTCATAACGTGCGCTGATTCAACGAACAAACGTCGTCACAAAACAATAGCCACATAGCACGTACACGTCGAGATCTTTTCAACGAAAATGTCGTCTGGTAGGAACACGGTAGCGTAGGATCGAAAAGAGTAGAAGATAATGAGGGAAGGGACAGGTTGACGGCTACTCGGAAACGGACGCTCCCACGTGAAGGATGTTCGCGCGGGCGCGGGCAGATTGTCTGGTCTTCTCCTTTCGATGGACGCACGGTGTTCGCATTATCGGAGGTGATCTTCGGGGTGGCGGCTGGTGGACATCGAAAACCAGTTCTCGAGCTCGAAGCACATTTCAACACTTGTTTGAATAACAGTCATGGAGCGAACTGACCGCGTTGTACCCGAAGCTAGCCGTTATCCCTACTGTTGCCTCAATGCTGCGCAACAACTAAAACTCATTCCCTGCACGACTCATAAATTCTCTCCCAATTTGGGTCAAAATGATACTACCCTTTTTGAAGATGAACCCTCACAGCTGACGTTCTCAGATTATAGGGTAAGCGAACACAAGTACAGTAATCCTCGGTTGAATAAGATTCAGAAAACAGACAAATCTCTAACTTGAGAACATGTTGGGCCGCGGCAAAGTGAAAGTAAACTGTGACGGAAAGAGTAATTATGTAATTATGACTTGCGTTTAAAACAAGTTTAAGTTACTCACCAGCATCGTCATTAAATCACAGGACGCTATAATGGAGGAGCGGTGTTCGAATAAAGAAGATGAAGGGGGGTAAGTAAGTAATTTCGGAATGTGTAAAACAGTGCTAAAAGCGAGCCCGAGTAAGCAACAGACCGATGTTTATTTGGAATAGTGCTCCTGGCTGCAAGCGTTGTAGCAACGGTCGCGAGCGGAGCCCGCAACTCATGGATAAAAAGCGAAAGAATTAAAATTCGCCCCGACAAAACTGGATTTCGGTCGAACTTGACCGCGACGACAGTCAGTTTGCCTTCTATTCGTTGTCACCCACCGGTCAGTTCACAGAAATCGCTCCCCCTTGAAGGCGGCGCTTGAGGGAGATGGGCGTGGTTTCGCGCTCGAGGGAGGGTGCGCAAGTGAAAGTAGTCATAGAATGCAGGCGCATGGTAAACAAGCCTCGCCCCGAAGCAACTGGAACGGCCTAAGGGTGGAGTGTCGTAGCCCCTCTACAATTCCTTGGCCTTTGCATGATGACCGTCGGTGCGCATCAGGTTGTGTTAAAAAGTTGTAACGACGACTCGAGGCGATTTCGGACGACGGAAAACCGGATTAGAAGAAAGAGAGAGCGCCTAAGCAAGATGTAAATGGATATTGTCGCGCTCGTCGGCCGCTGGACATAACCAGTTTTCGGGGCAGAAGGCCATCAGAAAGGTTGAAAAGGTCCTCCTCCGATCCTAACCCCCAATCAGCCGCGCAAGCTCGTTGCGCGTCTCCGTCTGGTTCTAGCAAACGACAACGGAGAGATGGGCGAGATGAGCCCGGGGCGACAGGATCAAAGTGACGCTACTACCAAAACCACTCATGTAACATCGTCATCCGCGAAGCGAGACGGATTTCGTTTGTTCGCAGAAGATCGACGATGGACGAGAGCGAACGCAATGACCATGAGCCAAGGGCAATGTTCGATTGGAGGAAGTGAAATCCTTCCAGTCCAATTACATAAGACAGCTCCGATCGCGAAACGCACCAACTTATCCATCCTACCGTATCCCACTTGAAAACTCCAGTGATTAAGGTCCGGTTGCAAATAATCGTCACTCGGGCGTAGTTGAACTCGCGCATTCCTCTCACTCTCCGTGTCATAATTGTCGCGGTAGATGGGATGAAGGACCATCCAGAAGAATAAAGAGTAAATGGAAGAAGATGGAACGAAAGAAGAAAAAGAAGAGGCGACTTTAATGTTTTCGATTTCGATTTGATTTCACAAGTGAAACATGTGACCTTAGGGCAAGCAAATGGTCTTGTGCCCTCTCCAGACTGTATATGTAATACTGTGAAGGAGGGGCTTTCTTAGTGAGATGGCAAGGAAGGGCATTGGGCATGTGATTTCGGGTTAGGAGCAAGACGAGCGAGTAGGGTTATAGTGGTGAAGAGTTATGAAAGTCTATATCAACACTATAGTTCAAACAAACACAAATTTTGGCTAAAGGGAGGCTAGTCATAGGTGAAAGCGTTTGATCTTCTTTTCAAACTGGTATTGCATGCATCAGCAGCCATACATATGGCCGAGAAGACCCGAACCAACCGGCCAGCGATTGCTGGCGATCGAACGGTCGAAGGGAGCGATCTAGCGAGCTAGTGGAGCGATAGAACACACGTGAAAGCGGATTATCAACAAGCGGTCACTATCGGGCATTTTAAACATGTTCCCACTTTCTAGGTTAATGAGATTGACGACTAGAAGCACTTACCATTGAGGAGAAAGGGAGTGGAGTTGTTTCCATTTTCAGCATAGTTCGATAACGTTCATCAACATATCCTGTAATGGAAAATATAATATGTAAGTGTCAGAATCGAGAAACTACTCGCCACGACATCTCACATATCCGCGGCACAACTACCAAAAGCGTCATACGGCCCCGTGATTGGAAGCTTCGGATTTCAAAAAATAATTGACATAGGAGGTCGCCAGACACCCTTATTACTTGTTGGCTAGCCGATGAATGCTACAGTAGTGCGGTCCACACTACTGTTTCAAAGCGACATGGAAACGCCAACGGCGATCGGTCACCTTTTGTGTGCGCGAATGAGATGAATGAATGGACAGTCAAACCGAAACCGATGACAAACTGTCGGGCGATTCCATGGATGGAGCCACGCGGCCCCGAGAGCGCGCCTCAGGACAACGCCCGATTTAATCGCGGGCGTTCCGACGACGAAACGATTGAATAAACATACAGAAATATTGAAAGCATCGAACAGAGACAAATGCATGCATACAAATACACGACTAAACGCATTCAGGGCGAACGTGAACGGGGGAGCCGAACGAAATGTGGCCACAGGTGTCCCCTCCTCTTTATGATCCATTATGATCAAAATGGGTTCGTCGGCAACAGAGCACAACGATACTATGAGGAGGTTAAACAGTAGCCTTTCACGCGCGTCTATCAGGCATACTTGTGGATTCCTTAAAGCCGGGGTTCAGAACCATACGAACGATGGAAAAAGAGTCAATTTTATCAAAAGCAATGTGTGTTATGTGATTTTAATTTCTTATCAGTTCACGCTGACAGCGCTCCTGAAGGGGGTTAAAGGTCGATGGCGTGTTGCCTATCTGCTATCAGAAGGTCGTGCACACGATTACGATCAGCAGAAATCGCCTGAGGCACTATAAGTGACCACGAAGACACAGTTGGGGCGTGCATATGGTTCTGCCCGAACGCAGCGTCACTGATAAGGGAAGCTGAAAAGTTCGCTGAGGGGAAAAGGTCATTTGCGGAAAGAAGATATGAGCTGGCAATTTATAACTGAAAAAAGCTTAAAAATATACAAATGCACAGAGAAAAAAAGGACATCAACTATGCAGTGATCGGGGCCAATTGAGACCTAGTGCACTTATAAGAACGCGCAATGGGAGAAGTCGACGTCTTCTAACCTTTGTCAATTACGAACGACGACCCTTGAGACGCCCTGAGGCCAAGTGAATGCCCTGCGGGCGGCCTCAAAACAAGGATGAGTTCGTTCGTGTTTGAAATGACGCTGATGATGATGTGCCAGTTATATAACTTAATGTCTCGAGGTTACAGCGTATACGCAATAGACTGACTATTACACATTTCGATTTGCATTTCCTGTGGCCCTCGGCTCACTTTCGGATCGCTCATCAATAACACAGGTGTCTGTAGTAGTAGTAGAGTATTGCGAATAGTAAGTATCTAAACTCTAAAGTCAGTCCGTCTCGGCTGCCGCTCTAAAATACACAAAAAGGACGACAGCGCTCGCGGCGATCAAAGCTAAAGTTCAGGGCATTGTCATTTACTATAGGCAATTTGATCGCGATTTGAGGGAGCCACCGGCGTTCTGTTGGCCGATCGCATAAATACGTGTGGCTTATGACTCGAGGAAAGCAAATACTTGTCTACACTAAACATAATTCTATTCGCATTCTCGACGCGTTACAATTGGAGTCTCAAAAGGGTCACAAGCGCCACTTTAAAAATTGCCGATTGCCAGCCACGTGTTACCTGATCGTCTTGCAGCTTTACGTCGAGACTCTGAGGGCAAAACCGGACTGTTGTCCAAGCAAAAACGCACTTATGGAAGTCTGTTTGCCCTGGATACACATACACTTACGCTTTCATATGCGCGTGGATACACTACACACCTTCGGATGGAGGGTTTCAACAACTGACTGACCGCACTCGGAAGAGCCGCCATCCACGATGTGTCGACGTCGCCGTAGGCTAGGTTCTGGTGGAGTCGTACAGTCGCCGACGGCGGACACTTCTATTCGCATTGTGGTCACTCGAAAGAGCAAACAAATGCATGTTTGGACAGCACTGATAAAAGATAATGCTAAAAATGTCTTCAAAATAATTTCGAACTGGCAGCCGCTGACGAACAGAGCGCGACTATACGACTGTGTGCTCATGCATACAAAGAGGACCGTCGTAAAATAGCCCTGGGGCCGACGTGTCATGAAACTTAGAATCCAATGCGAAGCCTTTTATTAAAAGAAAGAAGAAAAGAGGCGTGTTTTTGCGTCTTTTCGAATGTGCTAAACTCCAGACGTTCGCCGTTTCCTTTTGTCTCCTCAGAGAATTCGGAATACAACTTTCACTTAACACTTTTAAATCTCAATTTAATTTTATCAAAAAGTTTTTTCATGCGCTCACTGACCACCAACGCTAGATCGATCACCTGAACGTTCTTAATCATCGTTCATCAGTCGTGGTTCCTCCTCTTACGTAATGTTATATCTTCGGTCTGTTTACCTACGGACGTGCATGTAAAAGTTCACCTGAACGTCGGCTAGGTGAGGTGATAAGAGAAGACCGCGTCCGGCGCGAAAGACGTTATGCAACCAATCTCTCTTGGTGACACACGCGCGAAGTCGAGCACTGATAAGGGAACGGCGGCCTCGTGCGGAGGTCCATCGTTTGACTATCCAATAGATACGCAACTGAAACTGAATGCCCGAAACAAAGATAAAGAAACGAAGTCAACTATACGGCGACCACCGTCCACTTCTACTGGAACCTTGCCCAGAGGGTCGTTCGCACGCCGCCCAGAGTCGACTTAAGGACGCCGTCGTCGGCAGACATCTCAAATTTCACGTTTCGCACGCGAACGCAAACAGCTACGATTATGCGCTTATGTCCAGCGACCATCGTCCACATTCACAATTAGTACCGGTCAGCTTTCATACCAATGCAAATAAAATTCAAGCTCTTCCAAGTGTTGATCACAATTGTATCGAGTTAAGGTTGTGCTTGTCGCCCAAGACCTCATAATGCCGGTTCGTTGACTTTTGGAAGCCAATCAGAAGACGGTGTCGAGACCATTATATTCGCTTGGCCGATCTTGACTCTTGTTGTCGGTACTAATTTGATCAATTGAGGTTTACTCTGTCAACAAACTATAAAATTGGATTTGCGGCTTTTCGGTCGAAAGATGACTTGACTGCACTGAACCCTCTGAATAGGGATACGAGAGAGCGACACCGTACTTAACAGTGATTTGATTACATCAAAGTTGGTTTTGATTGCTTGCACTTGGGTTAGAAGGACTACGGTATGCATGGATGCGTGAATGATGAGATATCCGACGCGGCGACGACAACTCGATGACGAGTGGCGTCCAACTATTATGTGTGTAGAAATCAGTTGGCGACCCTCAAGGGAAGCGCACCATCCGAATGTCCATCTTGCCGACACAAAACAGACAGCGACTGTCAACTCCTTGACATCCAGATCTAATTTCTGCCGCGTTCGCCGCGCGTCAAAAATTGGCCTCGCGACATTTGCGCACATCAACTTTTGATAAATAAACTCTTTACTGACGTCGTCCATCTGGCATCGTTCGAAAATTCGCCTGCTTTATTTATCGGGATTCAAATATAGACCATTAAAAGATGAGAAATACAAGCGTTTAAAATTGTTTCTTCGGTGGACTATAAGAGTCTTCTTCACTGTCAGTCGCATTTTGAAGAGAGTGGTTTGAATAAATAGATGCGGTATCGCCCTCATCTGGGTTTTCGTTGTCTCCGTTGTTGGGCCAAAATGTTTCCGAACTGTCACCAGTCTCTCTGAAACCAATGCACAAATGCCAATTAACAGCATCTGTCAAATTACGGGCGTTTTTGTTTCTTCTGAAGCTCATCTTTAGGAGGTTGAGTTAGTCGGCGACGATAGAAACGTTGAATCTTAGTCGCTGCTTCGTTTTGACGGTCGACATCATCATCGTCCAGCTCGGATTCCTCATTCTCCGAGCAATGAAGCATCTCCTTTCGACTCATGACTAATAAAGCAGAAAATTCAGAAATCTGAAGACTAAAACCTCACTTTTGGGAACGTGCACAGTTCTTTGTTGATTGGAAACGAGTTTTCGTGGATTCAGTGGAGGTAGATGCGAATCATCAGCAAAGTTTTTTGCAACAGGTCTGAAACCAAATATTTGATATTTTTTAAATGTTACGAATCAGATTATTTCAGAATGGATCTATTTTTGCGTATCTTTAAGCATAATCATTTTTGATAATTCGACGAATTTGACGGGGTTTTTTGCGAAATTGT
>KI650834.1:2873-21727 GCA_000505645.1 Steinernema monticolum
CTCCAACTTGAGCGACTTTAGGTTCAACCGACTCGGAAAAACGTGGCGCATCTTAAGCTACGAGGAGATTTTAGCTTCGACGTTTTGTGACGTTACGCTAACAGAAAGCTGTCAGAAACTGATTTCTGCAAAGTATATTTAGACATTCCGCTACAGTCGGTGATTTTTCGATTTTAGTATATATGTTTTCTGACCATCTACGAGACGCTCGAGATCATTCACTATCGAGGAAATTTAAATTCGGAAAGTTATTTTTTTTAATTTAGCAAATGTCGGGAACTACTACTATGGACAGGGTCACGTAATGAAGCCTCATCGCATTCGTATGACCCATCATTTATTGCTGAATTATGGAGTATATAGAAATTTGGAAGTCTATGTATGTTGATTAGTCGTTTGACACTGCTTTAATGAGTGCTATTTAGAGACCATTTCCTGCTACCTTTGAAGAGATGACTCGTTTCCACAGTCCAGATTATATGAACTTCTTGCGCACTGCGACGCCCGATAATTTAAAACAGTTCAATAAGCAGATGCTCAAATGTAATGCGATATAGAAAATGTTCTTTAACCATTCCGTTTTAGTTAATGTTGGTGAAGATTGTCCGGTATTTGATGGCCTTTTTGAATTTTGTCAGCTCTCCAGTGGTGGTTCAATAGGTAGGAAATCGGTTTTAAACTTTGAGATGAGGGCTACTTTTTAGCTGCCGCCGTAAAGCTAAATAAAATGAAGGCTGATATTGCAATCAACTGGATGGGTGGTTTGCATCACGCTAAGAAGGCCGAAGCTTCTGGATTCTGTTATTCAAATGATATTGTCCTGGGCATTCTGGAATTATTGAAATATCACAAGCGAGTTCTATACGTGGACATTGATGTGCACCACGGGGACGGCGTTGAAGAAGCATTCTACACTACTGACCGCGTTATGACTTGTTCGTTCCACAAATATGGGGATTTCTTCCCTGGGACTGGAGATCTGAAGGACGTTGGTGCCGGAAAGGGTCGCTATTATTCAGTGAATGTGCCTCTTCGAGATGGAATCACTGATGACTCGTACCAAAGAATATTTGTTCCAGTGATGACCAAAGTGATGGAGTCGTTCCAACCAAGTGCTGTTGTACTTCAATGCGGAGCGGATTCGTTGAACGACGATCGTCTTGGGACCTTCAATCTTACGCTCAGAGGGCACGGAGCCTGTGTTAAGTTCTTCCGTAGCTACAATGTTCCTTTGATGCTGCTTGGAGGTGGCGGATACACTCCACGAAATGTGGCGAGATGCTGGACGTATGAAACCGCTCTTGCCGTTAATATGGAAATACCTGACGAGTTGCCCTACAACGATTACTTCGAGTATTTCGGCCCTCAATACAGATTACACATCGAACCTTCGCAGGCGCAAAATGATAATACTGATGATTATTTATGGAAAATTCAGTAAGTTATTCAGATTCAAGAGTAAAATTGATGTTTGATTTCCAGAGAGGGTGTTTTGGAACATCTTCGAAATCTGCCGAGTGTTCCCAGTGTTCAAATGCAGCGTATGTTTAACTATTGTTTGCTTTTACAATATTCTCGTTTTTAAGCGATTCCGAGTGATACTTTCAACTTCGATGACGCAGACGGAATTGCCGAAGATAATGCGGATCCTGATAAGCGCTTACCCTGTATGTCATGAAAATGATTTCATTTTACATTTTACAATCATTCTCTTTAGCTGCGGTCACGGACGGAATGGTCGAGGATGCGGGTGAATTTTACGACGGGGAAAACGAAGGGGATGACCGACGAAATGAACATTCCTACAAGAGGGGTGCAGAAGAAAACGGTCATGACCAGAACGGAAATGCAGAGCATACAGGTGAAGATGAAGAAATGGAATCAGACGAACAAGGCAGCAAGAAGCCGCGCCTTGATTGAGCGCAGTTCACTTCTGTACATATTCTTCTCTCGACGGTCCTTCACACAAATGCATCTCGTTTCCCTACCTTCATTGGAGTTCAAGTTGTTTTGCGTAATATTTTAATAAAAGTTGATTTTAACATTTAACAATAAAACAACCGTAAACCAAATATACAGCCTATAAGCGTTTTACAAATGAAGCGTTCCATCACGTATCACTTGCACGAGTTCATCACGTTGTCGCTTTACCTCATTGTTTCTTTCCAAACGTTGTATAGCTTGTTGCGAGTGTTCCTCATGAGCCGTAAGATGTCGTTTGGCGATATTATTGCGTAGTGCAGTCGCCCAATCTCCGCCGCTTAAATAGACTTCGCGCAGTACACGAATAGTGTTATTCAAAGGAAGATACATCTGACCATTTTCCCACCTAAAATTCGTTTCGCAATTTAATTATGCGAGCGTTTTCCTTACTTGACATATCGTTTAAGAGGCAAACAATACGCTTGAAGATCATTTTGTCTAGATGATGCCAAAGCCAGTCGACCAAGATCTTTGGCAGCACACAAAACGTAAACATCATCCTTCAGTGGACCATCCAAGACCCGTTTGGAAGCACTAAACCCAAATTCATTGGAATATTCAGTATTTCCGTTAAGGAAGCTTACCCTGATATGTAAACAATTTTCTTGTCTTTAGCCTTCAATGCCTGGACGGGTTCTTTGTGCAATTCTGGCAATATTGTTTGTCCCGCATACATAGTGTCGTAAAATCCAATTAATTTGTCGAATGATTCGTCATATCCATAAAAAGAGAGAGGAAATGGACGACGCGAAAAAAAATTCTCCTAAAATGTAACTATTCCCATAATAAAACAAAGAAATTACTTACAGAAATACCGTACCGTATCTGTTGGCCTATCTTGAAGCGATCACCTGGCCTCATATCTCCAAAACACTGCATATCAAAGACTATTTCTGGAACGTCGAGTCTAACGGATTGAAGAAGACGACATGATTCCACATGCCGAATACCTAGATAAAACTGTTAATCTATCCTGTTATAACATATTCTTACTCCTTTTATTTCTGAAAGGATTCGCTAACAATTGGTACATATCAGGCCCATATCCCATGCCTCCTGCAGCGTACTTAACCTCTTCTCCTGCTAAACTCTCCTTGTATTTCTGCTCCCTCCTATTTTCTCTTGCCTTCACGGTATCGTTTTCTTCGCGTCGTTGTTTTACAGCCAAGTACTCAAGATATGCAACTCTTTCTAGAACTGTTTTGCGTTCTAAAAGACTGAACATCAATTATAATGTGTACTTATCATAGAAGGAATTACCCGACCCAATCTTCCTCCGCCATCGAGGTAGGAACTTTCGTCGCCATATATTCGAAAATCTGAACAATTAAAATATGAAAACGTGCTAATAAATAGAATCACCAACTTCGACTTCTTTAGCAAGTTTGGTCATCTGTTTTCGAGCTTCGGGTTGGATCAGTCTGGCCAGCAAAGAAGCGGGGGGAATTAATTTCAAATTCATCTGAAAACCCTCACAGTTTTAAGTTCACCGCTTCAGCAAACGCTGAATACGCAAAAAACAACGCGATTATCCACGCAATATATGTTAGCATCTGTCATTGTAGCACCAGAATCCTTGCCCGAAGCCAATGTACGCATAACCACAATTCTCGCAAAAGTTCAAAACAAATGTAAACATACAGTATAAAATTAACCAAAATCAGGCAACGCGTTGTGAAGATGTGCAAAATTGGGTGAATGGGTGATTACAGTACTAAAACGATACAGTACTAAAATCTCAAAATGTTTGTGTATGTTTATCGTCTCATTCTGACAGACTGAGGTTATTGCCAGATATCGTATTGAGCTGCGCCTAACTCACGTTTCGCTAACAGAACCCATACATAAACTGATTTTTGCAAAGTTTCGATTTCAGACAGGCATGTCTCAGAAATTTTTTGATTTCAGTATATATGAGTATATATAAAAGATGATTATTTAATTGCATTTATTACATAACATTGAATTACGAAAAATTACTGAAGTGCTCTCAAACTTGACGTCTTCTTTGCGATCTAGCAATATTTTGAGTTGTTTGCCCTGAAATTTACATATTTTAATGGTTTCATAACGATTCACTCTTACAAGGCAGCCTTCCAGATCTTCATTTGAATCTTTTCTGCAACAGAGTTCAAATCGTTGGTGTTTTCAGCGGTGAAGGAGCAATCGGCTCCATTGGAGAAAGACTGAAGAGCTTGAGTATTGGATCCGTTCGATTTGTATGCGACAGTCATGAACCCATATTGACCACTTGTACGCATGCTGTTTGCCTTCTGAATTTCGTCGGCGTTCGGACTATAATTATAATTATACAATTCGTTCATTGGGTTCAATTTGCAACTTACCTTGCGCTAGATGTAAAGTAAATAACAACATGATTGTTGACAGTAGTGTAGCTAGGATCCATGATGACATTCGGATTTGTGAGCATGTTGAGGGTGTCCTGTAGGTATAGCTGACCATCCGAATTAGGAATGAAGGCGTTTCCCAGTGCGGCGAGCTTGGTTTGGAGAACAGTTGGAGCATTGAGGGGTCCAGGGAAATAACGCATATCGACGGGGATGCCGGCGTTTCCATCAACCGCGAAGATTCCAAAGTTCAGTCCCGTTTGTTTCATGTTGAAATGGCCGAAAGTTTTCGTAATGAAATTGACAATTTCGTTCTGGTACGTTTCGTTATTCATATCACTCGAAGTGTCGATGAGGAGCATAACGTCCACTTTGATGGTTTTTGGTGTCATCGGGGTAGTCGTTGGCATAGCAGTGGTGGGGACTGTGGCTGGAGGGAGGGTCGGAAGAGTGGTATTCTTGAGTCCAATACAGGAGAAGTACGTTTCGCGACGGAAAGTGGATCCCAACCCGTCTACTCCGTGAATGTAAGCCAGGAAGGCTTGAGAGGGACATTGGAAGGGGTCCGAGTAGTACTCGAAGGAACAATCCCAACGAGGATATAACTGCTTGAAAACGACCTTGTCTACTCTGTCGGGCGTGACTGCAAGAAATTCGACCATAGTGAGTCTGCTAGCGTATCCTGCAGCATGAGCGACAAAAGTGTTGTTGACTTTAGGAGTAGGAAGTGACTGAACATTGTCCGAGTGGATTGCGGCATTCTGGTCGCCAGGAACGAAGCCAGCGAATACTTGTTGTCCGTGCTGACCACGCAACTGCACCATGCAGACTGGGTAATCCGAGTTGATGGTAACAGTGTAGATCCCGGGTGCGGGCGGCGAGAAACTCTGAATGGAGTTTTCACTTCCGAATGAGAGCACGGAAATGTTCATGGAGTTGCCCATTTCATCGATAACGCCAATGGAAGAGTACTTGTCAGCATAGACAGAAATAAAGACGACATCCGTCTTTTGGTCGACCTGAACGGGTAGTTGAAGTTGAGAGCACGTATTGGATCCTAAGGTTGGAGTGCTGAGGACGCTGCTTGTGTAGACGGCTGGGAGGTATACTGTCATGTGCTAAATCAAAAATTTTATTATTTGAACTTAGCTAAGGAGAACTTACATCAACGACTTGATTAGGGGGAAGATAGAAAAAGTTTCCGTTCAAGCTGTACGTATAGAAAGCGAGCGCTCCTTCTGCAATGCTGTTAAAGTTGACAGGACAGTTGGGGTCCTTGACGATGTTTACAAAGAGTTGGACACGTTTCTGAGCAGAGAGCTGAGAGAAAGCATTCTGAGCACTGCTTCCGTCGTTTGGCAGACCACGAGTAACCAAGTAGATCACGGAATTTGTATCAACAAAGTCTTTGTGTTGCAAGACCTGTGAGAGAAGGGAGTAAATGGGATAATGACACGTTTCAGTGCCCTGATGAGCGCTGTTAACATATTGTCTGAAAGCAGCGGCGAAAGATTTCACGTCGGTGTAGGAGCTCACTGCAGGTTGCCCTCCAGAATGGCTGAATGTAAGGAACATGTAGTTTGTGAACCACTGTTTTCCGTTGTTTGCTGTGTTCATAAGGAATTCGAGTTTCTGTGCAATAGCGTTAAGAGCTTCGGCGTTGGGTTTCGAGTTCTCAATGACCAGAGCAAAGGTTTTTCCACTATTGTCGAACTTGAACGGCACTTTGGATGAGCACATGGGGAACTCGCAGGCAGCTCCGGTATATCCAGAAGGACACTGACATTCATTCTTTGTGGCATCAAGGGTTCCGCCGTTGACGCAAACAGGCGTAATGCAGTCTTTTCCGGTCCATAATTCAGTACATACACAAGCTCCTTTATAGATGATGCCTCCATTTCCACATTGGATTGGAGGTTTGATGCAATGGCCGTTGGTCACGCGTTGGAAGGAAACACCT
This sequence comes from Steinernema monticolum, assembly GCA_000505645.1. Taxonomy (NCBI): domain Eukaryota; kingdom Metazoa; phylum Nematoda; class Chromadorea; order Rhabditida; family Steinernematidae; genus Steinernema; species Steinernema monticolum. Next base: position 9,165 of record KI650834.1, read on the forward strand.
GATTCGTCTTCGCCTGTGTGCTGCAATCAAAACATTTTTTAATAGAATCTAAGGAATTTCGAGTTTACCACAGCAGTGAATGCTTTGCCAGGAGGACAATCGAATGTTTGAGAGTACCACTCGTATTGACAATTTTCGCGGCGTTGGTAAGTAGAAGCAGAAGACAAACTGTAGTTCTGCCAATTGTAGATCATCGAGTAAGTGAGTTTAGGCTGCATAGCGGATACGTGAGCTCCCGAGAGATGAGAAATAAACATGTTGTTCTCTGAAAGTAGAAAACTAAACACCAACAATGACTTCGTGCACTTACTGTTTCCGATAACGGGGAAAGGCCAGTTATCGTCGGAGTGCTCGTTGAAGGCGAATCCGGTGTACACACTGATCGAACTCTGCACACGAGCTTCGAAGTAGCAACCACCATCCGTGGTTTGAACTTGAACTCTCCACTTTCCAGCGGGAAGGTCGTCGTCATCAAGTCTGTTCTGTGAAAATCTTTCCGTGTACTTGTGCTTCTGGCAGATGAAATTGCGTTGTTCGCTACAATCGCGAGAGTACCACTTCGCTTCAGTTTGTCCTTGATACAAGCGAGCTACGCATCGACGGTTTACGTTGTTGGCGGGTTCTCCGGTGGCCCAGTTATTGTAACTGTTGTTTAGAGTGAGAAGAGGCTCCTCGGTACGATTTCCGCGGTCCCACATCCACACTCCGTTCTTCGTTAAGTCGTTAAGACCAATCCAGTGAGCTTGTTTGTTGGAGACGGCGTCGAGGTAATTGTCCTTGTTGGCGTACGTGGCGTCGACCAAAAATCCACCAGCATCCTCACAGTACTGACGGGCGTCTTGCCATGAATACTTCAAATCACTGAAAAGGGCGCAATAGGGTTGTTTTCCGATCGGTTGCCACAAGTCGTCGCACGGTCTTCGCACTTCGTAAATGTAGGTTCCGACGGCATCGTCGCCAACGACTTCAGTCATGAAATTTGTTTGATTGCCATTTGGTTTATAAGCGGTGACTTTGGCGTTCGATCCTAAGACTGTCAGTTGAAGACTTTGAGTGTATGAGTCGACTGGAACGTAGAAAGACAAGGGTTTGGTGGAGCAATCAGATGGTTCACGTCTGTCAACAAGACTCTGCGAGAACATGGCCGGAAGTATGCCCAAAGCCTAAGCAGAACTATCAGAATTGTGAAAATTAAAATGAACTTACGTGTTTGAAGGAGAAAAGATTTAATGGGTACATTTGTCCGTCAGTGTAGGAAATCAGTTCGCCAATGAAATCGTAAGAACTATTGGTACCGCTACAGAAGGGTTGTCCCTTGCCTTTGAAGCCAACGAAGGCGTTGACACGCAATTGTTTAACAGTAATGGACTCGTAGGATTCAGCGATAGCTCTGGTGTCGCTTTCGTCGGGAAGCGCACTCTACAAGCAGTCAGTTACTAACTGTCAGACAACCTTTTAAAATACCTGGAAAATGTTCAAATAGCTGTTCTCTTTCTGAATGTGTCTTGAAGCCAAACGAATAGCTTGCCACATTTGAACGGAGCAACTCGTATCTTGATACTGTTTGGCTAAGGTATCCGCTTTGGCAATAGCTTTCAGAGCGAGTTCTGGCATATCCCATTTGCCAATACCAATGATGCCGTGATAGGTTGAATTGTATCCGATGACAACATAATCTTGAATCCAGTGTTCATGGTGAAGGCGGAAATCACGAATGATCGGCGAAAAGTGGTCTCTGATCTGGTCAATCATGCCGATAGCGTTGAAGGACAAGTCGATGAGAATGGCAAACGAGCGCATTTTGTTTCCAAAGTCGCGTTTAGGCTGACTGCCTTGATCGATGCAAGAAGCTGAACAATTGCGTGGACAGGTCAGAAATGTCTTTCTTGATGAACTCACTCATTTCACAAGAAGAGCCAACGTGTCCTGGAGGACAGTCGCAGTAAACTCCGTAACGAAGAGTTCCTCCATTAAGACAATTACGTGTTTCGCACATCTTTCCGCCCCACAAAGGCGGACATAAGCAAGTTCCGTTCATGTTCACACCGCCGTTCTGGCAGCCCTCAGGAGGAGTTTTCGTTGGTTGGGCTGTAAACAAACAGTAATACTTTATAAATTATATCTTACCGTAGGCGCAGAAGAAGTGACCCGAGCGTTGAATAGTGTTTCCTTTCCGATCACGGAAGTACAAGTTGAAGTAAAGGTCCTCATCTGGATGCCAACATGTGAATTCGGGGAATTTTATCTGGAAACTGCACTTGTCGCGCCAGATGGAGTTGGCGGCGAACTCGAGTTGTCTCCCTGTATACATGTGATTAGCGTAAACGGCGACTTCAGCATTAGCCCAAGTTGGAGGAACTGTGTAGCCCTGTACGTGAACTACCAAATCCAAATGTTTTCCGTAGATGGGAAGACGGTAAGGAGCATCTGAGGTGTCGGTGTCTGTGAATCCCCAGACCATTTTGAATTCTTTGTCCTTGGCGTTTCTGTCCTTGTGGACAGAAGAGTAAGCACGGTACTGACATGGCGTTTGAGGGTTCAAAGCGTTTACTGTAAACGACCATTGACCGTATGCCGGACCTTTGACACTCCATAGATAGGCGTTTCCATAGGAGAAGCTACTTGAAAACTGAACTTGTTTTCCAGAAGGGTTCAAGAGAGTAAGAGACAAGTTGGTTCCCTGAGCGATAATGAGTAATTCGTCCATCGTTTGGTCGACAGCGATAGTTTGGAGCTTCAGCTGTTCGGAACAGACGCGCAAATCGTTTCCGTAGACGAGCTGAGTGCGGTAGAACGTGGTGTAAACGTGATTTGCGAAGAACTGGCTAAGGTCTAGAGAGACAATAGGGCCGAAGACCATACCTCCCGTGCGGGTTGAAAGTCTTTCCATGGCCAACCATTCGTTGGTGTTTTGGTCGTTGTTAGGGCACTTCTCGTATACGTCCGAATCGATAAGCATGAAGTAGAAAGGACTGTAGAAGTACGCGTTGTACATGTAGAGGTGGTCGAGCAACTCGAGGTCGTTGGGAAGAGCGTCGGTGAAGATGTACACGGGGGATTTCAGGGGAACGGAGTATTTGTCGAAAACTTCACTGATTGCTGCAAGTACGGAGTCTTGGCACGATCCTGAGGTATCGTTTGATGCAGCCGCAATTTTCAGAGCGGCAGTCACGCCTTCGATGGTTTTATATTCCTGACTTTGAACATCTGAAACGAGACTTATTATGACGACATGGCGTTGTTTGAAAGTTCTTACTGCGGTTGTTAAAGGTAACGAGTATAATGTGCTGAAGATACTCAGGGTCGAACGAAAAGGAGTTCTTGATGACTTGAAGTTGAGCGTTGAGCTGGTTAATCATGTCCTTGAGTTGTTGACGGACGCGAACGACAAGAACAAGAGTAGGAGCGCCAAGAGAGCTTTCGACACCGGACTGTGTTTCGCACTTGACTGAACAACATAAACTAACCACAACTACAGCGATTCACACTCACTTCTTTCGCAATGAGGTCCGTAAGGTGCGTCGGCAGTGCATGCGCAAGTTTGTACTCCACCGTGTGTCTTCATAGGGCTTCCTCCATGAAGACAGATGGGAGTGCTACAGTCACGTCCGGTGAAGAGTCCCTCGCAAAAGCACGATGTCGTGTTGTCTAACTCGTAGATCATTCGTCCTCCGTTGAAACACTTTGTGACTGGGGGCGGTACAGTGGTAGGAGCCACAGTGGTAGTGAAAGGGGGAACTTCACATTCGAAGGACTGCACACGAGAGAAACTCCTTCCGTAGAAATCGTAACCTTCGAGTTTGGAGAGGTAACTACCAGGACTCTTGCAGTAGAAAAGTTCAAAGAAGTATTCGAACTCGCATCCATAACGGATTCGGAGAGGTTGAGGACGCGAAAGCAACTGAAAACTGCAATTATTCCAAATTATCTGATTTTGATTACATTTTGTTCGCTTTGGTACAAAACTGAGAAGGTCGACACACTTCCAGGCTGTCGTAGGGCATACGCTTTGGCGGCGAACAAGGCGGGCTGTCCAACGTAAACCGTAGTATTGACTTTGTCGTATCGCTCAGGAGCTCCGTTATTGGCGTCAATGGGGATGAAGCCGGTTTGTACTTGAAGTGGCGTGACCCCCTGAAGAGCTAAGCTTTAGTGAAACAACAACCGTCAAGCCTTACTCTGATTGTGATAAGAGCGGTGACAGGAGTTAGTAGGTTCTCAGCGGTTGTGTAGACAATATAAGCTCCAGCATTGATGTTGTCGAAACGGCCAGTGTACCGAGTTCTGTCAGGAGTATCTACGTGTATTGGTTTCACTTCATTTCCAGCCAAATCCTTGACCACAAACGAGGGAAGCACGTCCGCGGAAACGGCCAATTCGACTTCCCAGCGGAAAATGAGGGTATCGATAACGAAAGGCATTTGAGTGGTGATGTTCGTAAAAACTCCGTAGTCTATTGTGACTGTCTAAATCAATAATTTCATCAAATTAAAAGAAAGAAATATTTACTTGATGATCGTCGTATATAGGAGGATTTTCAGCGTAATCGCAAATTGCTAAAATACTCCACTAACCAGTGAACAACGGGCTAAATCTTACGGAATTCGCAGTGTTGTCCAGTATAGCCGGGAGTCTGACATCCTCCGTTTAGATTCACTTGGAAAATGCTTCGCTTGCTTCGGCGGTGTCCGGCCACTTCAGTCGAAAAATTCGAAAGAATGGGAGCTTCATGAGGTCGCTTATTCCAGCTTTGCAGAACTAAAAAGTGAATTTAGTCATTCATTTCTATCAGATTAGAAGCATAAAAAATAACAAAATTGTATTCGATAAAAGCAAATCATAGATTTGTAATTTAAATCACACAATTAGAATACGGGAACGTAACCCTAACGGTAGCAGTCTAATTATATAAATCTCATTTTTACAGAGCCTTAAAAACCACTAAAAACCACTAAACACACTAATAAATAGACAAACAAGACAAACACAAACCTTGCTTCAGTTCCCGCGCCTCTTTGCCATCATCTTCGTGAATTTCCGGAAATACAGCTCCAACGACGATCAGTGTGGCCAGAAGCCACGCCACCCCAACGAACCACTTACCCATGGTTCACCGAGTAGGCAAAGTGCTCTTCGAGTCCAGAAGAAGGGTGCGCCTCTGTGATAATTTTACGATCGCTTCCACTCTCATAAAATCGTTGGTCTCTTATCGCGCATTCGTCATCCTTCTTCAGAGCGCAAAACCCATAAAACTGTATTATTGCTCGAGACAGCGGTACTGGCTAATAATTTTATGACTTTTATCATCTTTTACATAATTATCAATCGGTTTTATGTGTTCGAAAGGTGATTCCTCAGCCTTCAGCAGTAAGCGCCATCGGTCGAGCTGAAACGCAACACTACAGTTAGCAAACATTTCAATTAATCAACTCACCTAGCGGCTTTCCAAATCAACTGGTTAATCGACGTAGAGAAGGCGTTGAAATCATTAAAATCGTTGGTGACAAAGGTGCAAGCATCGCCCCCAGTGAACTTGATCAAGGCGTCCTTGTTGGAGCCGTCGCTTGGGTAAGAGACGGCCACAAAGCCAATCTTGTTTTCGGTGGCTGTACGGAGTTGTTTAGCCAAGTCGATGGCGTCTTGGGAAGGCCTACAACGTAACAATTGGTAGCTGAAATTTGGAAATGTGAATTTACGTTGACGAAGCTGTCAGGTAGATGGCGACTTTGTTGCTGATTCCGCTGAATTGTGCGTTGCTGACCAAGTTCTTATTGGTGAGTTCAGCCAAATTTCTGCAAAAAATAGTCTTTTTCGTTAAGCGATTGTCTTACTCTTTCAGTGTTTGTCCAGTAGTTGTACCAAAGTAGGCATCTCCAAGATCAGCTAGCTTTTGTCTCAGTAGGGCAGGAGTACTCAAATGTCCGAGATCGAAGGTCATGATAGGTGAAACACCATCAGGTCCTTCAACTGAGTAGATATTAAAGTTAATTCCTTCACGACTCATGTCGAACGTCGAGAAAATATTTAAAACAAAGTCAATAATCTGAATTAAAACGAAATATAATGAAAACAACGCGGAAACTCACATTTTCCTCAAAAATCGTCACATTTACGTCGTTTGAAGTGTCGATAAACAGGAAAACGTCAAACTTTGTATTCGTGGGAGTCATCTTGGTAGTCGTTGAAGGCGTAGTGGTCGGCGCAACGGTAGTTGGTCCGACAGTCGTAGTGGCGACCTTCCTATCGGGACATTCGAAGACGCTTTCGCGACGGAAAGGTTGGAAAATTGAGTCAAAGCCGTTGATGGCGACGAGGAATGAGGCACTGGAGCATTGGAAGGGCTTGGAGTAGTACTCGAAGGAACAGTTGTAACGAGGATACAAAGGAGAGATGAAATCAGTGTTCTTTTCGATATCGTAGATCTCCATACTGGTCAGTTCTCCATCAAGAGGATCGTGATGAGCGACGAGAACGTTTTGCACACCGTAGGCAGGACCAAACTTGGGATCATCTTGGTGTTCGGGATTGGATTCTCCGTAGATGAATCCAGTCCATACTTGAACTCCGTGTTGACCTCTCATCTGAATGAGACAGTTCTGAGACGAAGAATTGATACTAATTGTGTAGATTCCCGGTTTTCCTTTCGTATCAACCTGATAAATACGTGAAGCCTTATCCTGATCACTGTAGGGCATGGCAGGTTGAACGCTTGTACCTAAACACACACAACATTTAAACAATTAGATAATCTTAACTACCAGTTGAATCGATGACACTGAAGGTCGAAAACTCGTCATTGTGTACGGTAAAGGTTAGAACGTCCATGGTGAGGTCGACCAAGATAGTTTCCACGAGTTGGAAGCATGTGTGTTTAAAGAAAGTCGGGTTTGAAAGAAGCTGACTGTCGTAAATGGTTGGGATGTACGTCTGCATGTGATTAGCCAAGTTCGCGCTGTTGATGTAGAAGACGTTTCCATCGCTTCCGAATGCGTAAGACGACAGCATAAGGAATTCGTGGGCGTTCGGATCAAAGGCTCCGCAGGTATCGTCCTTGATATGGTTGACGTAAAGCTAGATAAATAAGCATTCTTATTGTACAACAATTACTGAACACCAACCTGTGCTTGAGAATCAGATAAAAGCGTACTGAACTCATTCATATTGTTGAAATCCGAGGGAACACCACGACTGACTAGATAGAGCACAGATCCCGGCTTTGTAAACTTCTGCGAGTGCATGGCACGCATCAAAGCACCGAAAAGTGGATATTTGCAGTTGGCAGCGTCGGTAGACGGTGTGGCCGTCATTTTGGAGAACATAGCCAAAAATTGGTCGACTGTTCCGGCACCTTGAACTTTAGCGTTTGTAGCTAAAAAGACACAGTTATGAAAACGTATGAATCATTGCAATCCTGACCGTCAAAAGTAACTAAAACAAAGGAGGTGAACCAATTGCCGGTTGGTGAAGCTATCTGAGCCCTTGCTATGAGGCTCTTCAAATCAGCCTTGATTTGTTGAATGGCTTGTTTGTTGCCAATCGTGTTCTCAATCACCAGAGCAAAGGTTTTCCGGTCGTTGTTCATGTTCACGTAATGAGTTGACAGTTTGTAGCATTCTCCAAGTTCGCAGTGGACTCCGGTGAACCCTACGGGACAATCACATGCATTGTTCAGGTTCAGAACTCCTCCATTCACACAAACAGGCATTTCGCAATCTTTTCCCTTAAAGAGTTCCTTACAGAAGCATTGACCCTTGTAGAGGACTCCATTGTTCTGGCAATCCTTTTTGACGGTCTGACAATGTCCGCTGGTAACACGTTGGAAGGCGTATCCATATTCGTCCTCTCCGCTGTGCTAAAACTAATATTGAAGAGCTGAAGATGACCAAGACACTTACGTGAACAGTGAAAGCGTTGAGAGGGTTTTGGTAGTTGGGACAATCGAAGGATTGCGAAACGAAAGGATAAGCGCAGAGATCGCGCTTCTCGTAAGCGACTCCGTTGTAGAAAGTAAAGTTGTTCTCGCTGTAAAGGAGTGCGTACGTAAGTCTCGGCTTCAGAAGTTTGCCTTCAAGTCCTGAGAGGTGAGTGATAAATCGGTTTGCGTCTAAATATATCACATTTATGGGTGACTGGTTGACCTAACAACTTACTTGACTTGCTAATAGGGTAATCCTGAGGGTAATCTCCATGTTCGTCGTTGGTGAATCCGGTGTACACTTGGATGCTACTTTGCACACGGGCTTCGAAATAGCACGATGAAGCGTTTCCGTCGCTTTTAGCGTTTGATTGGAAGTCGAAGCGCCATTTACCAGCAGGAAGGTCATCTGAGAAGCTTTTACAGTTAACAACAATTCAGATGTTTATTACCATATGACGAAGGTCGGTTGGGAGTATACATCGGTGAATATTTGTGCTTTTGGCATACAAAGGCAAGTTGTGTCGAGCAATCGACTACGTGCCTGAAACGTAAGATTAAACACATCATTACTGAGCTACATACCAGAGTCCATCGCTAGCAAAACGAGCAACACAACGGTTCTTTGGATCATTCAGGTTCACGTCTTTGGCCCACTTGGTGTAATGAACGGTTGCCAAAGGTTGTCCAGTTGTGTTTGTTCCACGATCCCAAGCGAACTTTCCTAACGTGTCAATGTCGTTTAGTCCGAGCCAGCTGTCCCCGCTGACATAAGTATTCAGGAAAGCGTTCTTGTCTTCGAACAAGTCGTCGACAAGATATCCGCCAGCATCAGAACAGACCCCTTGCGCGTCATTCCAGCTTGCCTTGATTTGGACGTTCTTTAAACAACTTTGTTTCATAGAGAAGAAGTCCCAATCCGGATCGCACGCTGAATTAAACGTTAATCTCAGTTTTTTTTGTGTAATCTTACGTTTTCGGAAGTCATCGACGTAGATTCCCGCAACGTCATCCGTAAGAAGATGCGAAGTAATGTTATCGGAAGCTAGTTTCCCGTCTGGACGATAGAACTTAGCGGTGCTCTTGGGTGAAGAGGAGAAGTAGGTCAACTGGATGGTTTGAGTGTAGGCGTCGATAGGGATGTAGAAAGAGTGAAGCTTGCTAGAACAATCCTCCAGCGCACGTTTGACGACCAAACCGGAAGAGTAGAGAGTGGGAATCGTTCGGAGAATCTGAAAATATACCTTATAGAGCCGTTTATTCAAGAAATCCTTACCTTTGCAAAGTCGGATTGAAGCATTCCATACGTCTGACCTTCCGTGTACTTGGACATTTCGTAGAGAGAGAAGAAATCGTCATTGGTTCCATTGCAGAGATACGTGTTTTGGTCTTTCACAGAGATGTAAGCGTTTAGCATAATGCGTTTAGCAACAACAGTGTTGTAGATATCGATGATGTCCGCTACGCCGCTTGGAGGAGGAGCGGGGAGAGCCGCCTGGAAGTGGAAAACGTAACCGTTTGCACCGACCGCTGTTGTAGCGAGCTTCAAGGCCGTCCACGTTCGGGCTTCGCATCCTTCATCTTTGTTTTCCAGCATGTCTTTCGACATCTTATCAAGGACCGTTCCGAACCGAGCTGTGTCATTCGCGGGTACAGCGCCAACGATTCTTGCTGCTGTCGAGTTGAAGCCAACAATTATGTATCTTTTGATCCAGTTAGGATTCTGATTGTGAATATCACGAGCAATCTCGGGAAGGTACTTCTGGAGTTGTCCGACTCCCAAGAAGTTTTTGTAGGTCGTGTCGACTACAAACGCCATTGAGCGTCCGACTGGAATAAAGTCTTTTTCTGGGTTCTTATCGGTGCAGATCGCTAAAACAAACATCTCAGAAGCTTACAAAGTGCCAAAGAACTCACTGATTTGGCAAGATTCGCCAGCGTGACCAGACGGACATTCACAAACGACTCCATTCGGTGTTCCGCCGTTCATGCAGATTCTCTTTTCGCATTTTGTACCTTCCCAGAAGGGCGTGCAGAGGCACTTTCCGTTCAGAGAAACGCCTCCATTCTGGCAACCATCAGGTGGTGTGTGAGTAGGTTGGTTTTTTGTGCAAACAGCGGTTCCTGCGCGTTGGATTGTTTTGCCGTAAGAGTCTCGAACGTATACCTGAATGAGAAATTAGATCAATAACTACAGTAAACCGAGTTTACAGTAAAGTAAAGGTTTTCGTCAGCGTGATTACACTGGAAGGCGGGGAACATGATCTGATGCGAGCACTTGTCACGCCACACTCCATTAGCGGCAAACACCAGTTCGGGCTTATCGTCGTGTGTGGCCCAGATGATCACTTCGGCGTTAACTCTTTCTGGTCGTACTCTCTTGGGGTAACCGTATCCTTGGAGGTGAACTGCCAAGGAAACCTCTTTCTGGTAGTGAGGCTGACGAAGGGTAGCGTCAAGAGTACGGTAAGGGGTCCATCCCCAGAACAAACGGTAGTCGGTCTCTGAATGTGCAAATCCGCTGTTGCCGTAAGCGCGATAACTGCAGGAGGTGATGGGCGTTTGGGAAATGATCTGGAAGGTCCACTGACCGCCCTGGACACCAGTATGGCGCCAGATATACGTTCGGCCGATTTGGATCTTTTTCAAGTAATTGTGGTCGGGTTTGATGGTAGTGCCGTCGGGAGTCGTAAGGATCAAGTCGAGGTTGTCTCCAGTAGCCACAATGTGAAGGTTTTCTATGGAATTGTCGACGGAGAGCGCTTGCCAAGAGACTTGACTGCCGCATTGCTCGAGATCGTTGGACCGGAGCAAATGGGTACGGTAGAAAGTGGCGCGCATGTGCTCGTAGAAGAGATGACCGAAGTCTGTCGAATTGACGATGAAGACCATTCCAGAAGTGCGTGTGGCAATTGTCTCCATACTGACATACGAAGGATGGAAGATGTCGAAGACGTCGCAAGGAGTCGTTTGTTGGATGAGAGTGAAGTAGATGGGTGAGTTGAAGAAGCTGTCCAGGTTGAAGATCTTGTCGACTAGCTGTGGATCGTTGGGAAGAGCGTCGGAGATCACGTAAATCGGCGAGCGATAAGTGATGATACCCTTATCGAGGGCTTCCAGAACAGCACCGAAGACTCCGTCTTCACAGTTGTTCGCGTTGGTTACGTTACTTGAACTCAAAGTCAAGAAGTAATCAACAGTTGCAGTAAGTGACTGGAAAGTCTTTGCGGTAGGCTCTGAAAGTACAGTATATACAGAGTCAAGTTGTGATCATCCTACGTCCGTTATTGAAAGTGACCACGAGAACTCTTTCCAAATACGAAGGTTCCGCTGTCGTGAGACTCTTGATGTCGTTCAACTTGGCAATGAGTTCTCCAACTGCTTCGTTCATGCTCTTACGAATGCGGACGACCAAGACCAGCATCGGGTTCTCGAAAAATTGGCCGTAACCGGCATCTTCCTTACATACCACTACAAAGCTACCGCAATCACTATACCGTAATGTTTATGTTTACGTACCGTCTTGGCAGTTATTTCCGCTGAATCCATCTCTGCACACACAAACTCCAGAATCTAGCTTGCCTCCATTCATGCACAAGGGAATGCTGCAATCGAATCCCTGATAGTAGTCGGAGCAGAAACATTCTGTGCTCTGATCCTTGTTAGTAATCATCCATCCCCCATTGGCACAAGCTGTCACATTGGGTTGAGGCGTTGTCGGCTGCGGCACTGAGGGAGTCGTCAAAGGAAAACCACTCGCTAAACTCCCCTTATCAGAAACTCGTAAACGTTTATGTTTGTGTACCTTCGCAAAAGAAGCTCGATATACGACGGAAATTGTTGCCCATAAAGTCGATTCCGTCGATCTGTTATCAAAAAATAGGAATGTACTAGCTTTAAACGTCTTGTACCTTAATGACGTAATGTCCGGGGTTGCGACAGTAGAATCCTTCAAAGTAGTACTCGTAGCTACATCCGTAGCGTTTCTGGAGTTGCATAGGACGCGATACAAGAACGTTATCCTTGTAGAAGGAAATGGTGGAAAGAGCACCGACACCGTGGAGGTTGTGGGGCTTAAGGACGGCAACCGCCATTTCGCTTTGGTACACTTTGTAGTCGGGGAAGTCGTTACGTTCGGGTTGAGGATTCGCTTTGGACCAGGGAATGAAGCCACCAACGACTTGCAAAGGGGTTATGCTCTGAAATAAGTGGGAAACGCTTTAAAATACATCGCTATGTTACTTACGTAAACGTGGTAGAACAGTTCAAAACCGTCGGGAAGTGGTTGGTCTATGGTAGGATACATGTAGTAAGTTCCAGCACCAACCTCTCTGTAATTAACTTTATATACATTGGGTCCACCTGAAGTATCTTCATTCATAAAGATGACTTTATTGCCTAAAGTAGGAATTTAAGAAGTTTCAAAGCAAATTTCCCAAATTTACCGGAGAGATCCTTTATAACGAAACGGGGATTCACAGGTTTGCTTGTCATCAACATGATTTGAAAGAACTCCATCGATTCATCGACTACAAAGGACACAGCGGACAGATCGCTTGCCTTACCACTTTCAATCGTAGATTGCTGAATGGTTCATTAAGATGTCTACATATAGGTTGAAAAGAAGAACTTACAGCTTTGACGTCCG
>KI650846.1:10866-21918 GCA_000505645.1 Steinernema monticolum
GAAGAGTAATGGTCTTACAGTGCTCGCGTGCAAAATTTTGGTGCGTCCAGGTTTGTCGGATGGTAATTTTCGCATTGTTCACAATCGAAGCCAATTCCAAACCTTTACGTCTTAGGATCCAGCTATTTGATTCTTTTTGCCATTTTGAACATTTTTTGATCATGAATGCGAGCAGTCTCTTATTTTATTTTATTCAGCGCTATTCATTCTCGTGCAATTCTTTCATGTCGTTGTTTTCAGGTAATCATGTCTGTTGAGGAAATTGAGAAGGATTTGTTTGAGCTTTCGCAGATTCGTGCAAAGTGTCAGCGGCCGAATGTGCAGAAGATCTTGGATAAACATTTATCTGATTTTTGTGATCTGCTGAAAAATGTAAATTTTCTTTTTTGTTAAAACTTGGTTAATTGTTTCATTTAGGCCACTGTAGCAACGAAAAATAAAAAAACGGAAAGCGCACCTGTCGCTGAAGATGTTCTACTCGTCCCTGTTAACCCATCTCTTCCTCGACCGAAAACGAAGATCACTACTTACGGTTTGTTTCGATAAGTCTTTGTATTTTTATTGTTTGGTTTAGCTTATGACGAAAGCGAGAAATTCATGAAGCTTTACGTTACAGTCCAGGGAGTGCAGAATGTCCCTGTTGACAAAATTTCTGTGAAATTCTCTAGCAAGTAGGAGATCTGCTGTATAAATTCTAGAGTAATGCGTTGTTTTTTAGCGGAGTAGAGATGAACTGTGAAGATGTCAATGGACGCGATTACGAACTTAAAATTATGGATTTGGCAGGAGTTATTGTTCCAGAGAAATCCATATTTAAGCAAAAGTCTGACACGGTTCTTCTGATGATGAAGAAAAGTAAAGAAGGTGAGATGTGGAAGGCCGTAATCAAATCTGCGAAGAAGGAGATGAAGTAAGTTGACGTATTAAAAAGCGCTAAGAAAGTGACTTTCTTTTCAGAATGCCCGACTTGGATGAAAAGGCCGATCCGCAAGAATCGCTCATGAAAATGATGAAATCTATGTATGACGATGGCGACGATGAAATGAAGCGAAATATCCGAAAGTCGTTCTACGAAAGTCAGAACAAAGGCGCAATGGGTGGAAAGGGCACGGGGATGCCTGATTTCGATTTGCCGTAGAGTAAATCCGTTGTTTGTTGTATTTTCGTTGTTAATTTGACCAGTGAAAGTAAATACATTTACTTGCTTATGAACATAGTTTTTATTAACTCATCAAAAATGGCGAAAGGAATTACGCACATTAGATCAACTCTAATCAGCAAAAACCGGACAATCGAAGGAGGATAGACAGATAACAATGAGGAACGAGATAACTTGAAGCGGCTTCGACGAGCACCAATCCGACTCACAATTGGCTTACTGTTGAGCGCACTGGACACCACCACCACCACCGCCGCTGTGGAAGCCAGCATGACCCATATCTTCATCCTCTTCGTATTCATCATCATGATAGGCCTCTCGTTGCCCACTTTTAGTACTATGCCGTTTTTCGTCAAAGGGCATGAGCGAAACTTCTTCAACCTTATCTCCACTAGGCATGATGACGGGGCTCCGTGCTGGGAGATACTTCTCAAGCTCTTTGTACTGCGCCTCTTCCTCCAAGAAGTGATCTTCGGGGAATTTCACGTCAAATTTAACAAACAGAATACCGCGTTGATCGGGAGCTCCCTGAATGGGCATACCCTCGTCCATAACACCACGGATAGCTTCTGAAATTAAATTTATATTACAGAGTCGACCACCATAAACACTTACCGGGCTCGAGTATGTCTCCTGGTTTGCCAGTAATAACGACATCTCGACCGTCAAGATGCTTGATTACAAACTGGAACCCCGTCAAAGCTTCATTCAGGGAAATGGTCCTATAAATGAAGATAGAAGTCGGCTCAATAATAGTTTACATACTTTTCCATATAAAGGTTTTCACCTTTACGCTCAAACAGTTCGTGTTCTTTAGTTTGAACGACGATGATAACATCTCCAGGCTCAATTCCGGGTTCTTGATCGCCCTCACCGTGGAAAGTAATCTTTTCGTTGTTGTTAACACCTCTTCTGATGTTGACCTCGAGTACTTTCTTGGTTTGAATAGTCTTGTTTCCATTGCAAGACTTGCACTTGTCCTTTTCGGCAATCACGTTTCCTTCACCCTGGCATACATCACAAGTAGTCACCATCTGCTGGACCATCCCGGGACCGATTTGGCGCATGACCATTTTACGGCCTTGTCCACGACACCCCGTGCAAGTTTGGCTTGACCCGCTTTTACTTCCTGACCCCTTGCAGGTGTCACAAACCACTTTCTTTGAAAGCTGCAACTTGGATGTCTTGCCCTTGTACGCTTCTTCCATTGAGATCTTCAACGCGTGAATTGTATCTTGACCCTTGCGACGACGGCGATGACCACCTCCGTGACCACCACCAAACATACTAGCGAAACCACCGCCGCCTCCGAAGAGATTGCTGAACAAATCACTGCCGCTGAATCCCTCACCTAAATTTTGCTAGGATTACCATCGCTGTAAATATGATATATTTACCACTCATGCCGTCTAATCCGTTCATATCGTACATCTCGCGTTTACTGGGATCCGAAAGAATTTCGTAGGCAGCGCTAATCTCCTTGAACTTGTCGCCGTGATTTGGATTTTTATCAGGATGATACTAGAATGAGGCTTGTTACCGCAAAAGTGCACAACAACGAACTCACCTCCTTAGCCAATTTTCGATAGGCTTTCTTGATCTCATCGTCGCTCGCATCTGGCTTAACGGATAACGCATCGTATAGTGACGTATCTACTGGACCAGAGTTTCCTCCTCGTCCTCCACCCATGCCGGAGAAAAACATCCTGATATACCTGTTAAATGAATAAATCAGAAACGATACATCAACTACGCAAAAATCACCATATAAATGACAGAAAAACACGAAAAATGCAATGCATTTTTACAAAAACAAGCGTCGTAAACGTCACGATAGCATCGCGTTACCAAATGCAATCCCTGGCTAAAAAAATGTCTACAACTCAAGGCGAACGCTCTTCCCAGAACCTTTCAAGCAGCCAGACGTCTGTTCCATCATGCTGTCTCTACACGAAAACGTCATCGTCGCTTTGCCGCTGGTGGGTGACATCGATTCTTCGCGATCTTTCTCGAAGAATTACCGTAATGCTCAGTCCTCTTACACTGAAAAAAATGCAAAAACCTACATAAGGAAATATTTTATACACTACATTCCCTCTGAAATAACATTCAGAAGCTTTTATCAACAGACAACAAAGAAAAATATCGATAGAGACAGATTCAGATAGCTTTAATCCATTTCGACGATGAGACAAAATTCGGAAAAGAACGATGTTCAGGCTAAACGTTGTGGGAGTCTATGCTTTTATGCACGTCGATTAGCTGTTTTGTTTTAATCTGGGATACTACGTCCTATCCGATAAAAATCACCTAGCTGAGAAGTGTGAATACTATAGAGTCATGATATTGAAATGTGTTGCTCTCCGCCATCACGCTACAACGTTGGCAAGCGGCTAATGTATGCGACGGTAACTTTATCCATCATATGTTTCTTCACCACGGCTTTTATTTTTTTGTGGAAACAATCTTCTTTGCTTTTATCAGTTGAAACCTTTTCAGATTTAATCTAAAGCGTTATGTGGCAGGAAAAGCATTTTTCGGATAAGAGCGACACCGAGTCCGAAGATAACGGAAACTCTGGCAGTGAAGACGGCGAAGAAATCGAGCCTCTTGTGCGGGCAGTGTCTCGCCCGGTCGCCAGACGAGCAACTCAACCTTCTGACGCCCCCGAACCTTTAAATATTCTCAGCAATGAGAACATGACGGGAACGCTGGAAGAAAATGGGATCGACAACGTCTATGCTAAGGAGCAAAACTATCATGCATCTAAGTTTCTCTCGTTCCCCCAACCGACTTCCTCGTCCTCTCGTTCGGCCATGAGGCAACCATCGCAAAATCCTGAGGAACCCGCATCACGAACACAAAAATCAGAAGCGCAACATAATCCGGAACTGAACTTTCAAAAAATACGTCCACAGCGCCCGAGAACTCCGCCGCCTGATGAAGTGATGGCTCGACCTGGACATCTTTTCAGTCTTTTGACGGATGTCGAACGAATCGACATTAGAGAAGGGGACGGAACGAAAGGCTTCATCCACAGCTTCGAGGATTACGCATTTGAACCAACGCTCATTTCGAATTTAAAGGAACTGGGATGCACCGAGCCCACTGCTGTCCAGAAGGCAGTATGGTATTTAATGCTCGAAAAGTACAGTAAGAATTCATTGTTTGTCATTACTGCTATGCTATTGTTTGTTTAGTGTACAATCTTATGACCCAGGCGCAGACCGGATCCGGAAAGACTTTTGCGTTCCTCGTTCCCCTAATTCAGAAAGTGTACACCATCAAAGAAATTTTCCATAACAAAAACCTCTCGAAACCGAAAAACGCTCCTTTTGCAGTGGTCTTCGTGCCGACCCGGGAATTGGTCAGTCAGGTTATGGAAAGAGCTAAGCAATTGGTGAAGGGCATGGCGATCGATGTGACTTCAAGTACCGGTAGCAGATCGATGGCAATCGGAAAGACCGATATACACGTGACTACGATGGGAGGAATGATGAATTGTCTGCAGACTGACGAGAGAAGGAAATATTCTCTGGTAAGGGTGTATTTAAATTTTTTGAGTCGATGAAACCATCATAACGCGTACTTCCATCCAAATAAGCGCGTTATATATCTTTTATCGTACTATTATAGATTCAACTCACAGATGTCTACTTTACCGTATTCGACGAAGCAGACAAATACTTCTATGACTACGATACGAGAGAGCAGTTGGAGAAAGTAGTCGAAGAAATGAAAGAAAACAACGAAGCTTGTAGAATATTCGCCTTCAGCGCAACGCTTTCTGAGCACATAGGCAGCTTCATGAAAGAGGGACATTTCGAAGTCGTCGATAAGTATCCGATCCCCACGTCGATCGAACACAAAACTCTGATTATTGACGCGAAAGAAGCCCAAACAACGCTTATTTGTCTTCTCGATCAAATAAAGAAGGACAACAACGGAGAAATCCCTAAGATTCTAATTTTCATGAACAAACGGGTCACTTGCGACATCATGACCTTCCATCTAGCCACTTACGGATACGACGCGGTGTCTCTCTCCTCGTAAGAATTCTAATCTTTTATTTATTTACAAGCACTTCTCAGGAAATGGCCACCACTGATTCGACAACGTGTGGCAAACATGTTCGTGAAGGGTGAGAAGAAGATTCTTATTTGTTCGGATCTTCTTTGTCCCGGAGTCGACTGGAATGTCGATGTTGTTATCAACTATCATCTGCCCCCTTTCCAGCAGTTCCACAGAATGCCTAATCGGATAGGTCGCACAGGTCGTGCGGGAAACAAAGGATTAGTTTATTCGTTCTTCTACACTATTGATAAAGGGTCGCGGATGCTTGATCAGATCGGTCCTGATGATTTTGCCAAGGTACATATACTCTTTTTCCTCTGCATAGGACAATCTATTTCATTGTACTTTTGTTTCATGACATATAATCGTTGTAGTTCCTGATAGACCACGGCTTCTACGTCCCGAAAATGCTTCAAGATTACTACGAGCATTATAAGAACATTGCCGCAGAAAGGAATCGAAAATACAAGGAGCAAACGAATCGTAGAAACGATTCTGAGGTAGAAATGGATTGAAATTCTCTTATTTCAGTTTGTGATTTAATTAAATGTATTATTATAACCTTACTGCGTTAAATTTATAAATTTATTAGAAATCTGAAGAACCCTTTCTGTGCACGCACGTCAATCACCTCACTCCCACACAACTGGGAGTAGAAATCGGCCTTACGATCGCAAAACTTTCGCAACAAATGGAGACAGGACGCACGAAAGGAGTCTGAATGTTACAAGGAGATGAGCATCCGCTAAGTCTTCCGCTCACGTGACTGTCAATTTCTATTGATAAAAGCTGCAAAAAAAGACATTTAACAGCTTATTTTTCACCGAATACAATTCACCTTTTTCCGGAAGACATCTTTGACGATGTATTGTCTCCTCTTCACCCACTTCATGATGTAATCCTGACTTTCGAGGTCATCCACGGGTAGATTCTTTCTCTGCGCTTCCGCTTCGAACCCTACCGTAGTGACCAACGGACACATTCTGAAGATTAACTCGGACGTTCGCTGATGGTGGAATACGACCGAGGGTACGGTATCGTGAAGAGATTTTTTTTCAGTTACAAAGCGGTCGAGAAAATCGCAAACTCCTTTCGAAGTGATTCCCCCGCAGCGTTCGACTTTTATTTTGCGAATCGTGAGCGGTATACGACGGAGAGTGGCGTCTGAGATACCGAGATACTGTAGCTCGGAAGGTACCGTAGCGTGGAAGGAGAGTCCCTGAATCATGAACACGTAGAGATCTTCGCAGAAGGTGAAAATGTCGTCGGTGAGAACGTCGGGTTGAATTCCCAACAGATTCTAAAAACTGTTCGTAAAGCAGTGCGGATAACGAGATACCATAAATGAGATCACATTCAAGTGTTTTGAGCAAATTCTGACCATTTCATGGATTTGACGACTCTGGATCCGATGGCAGGCAACTTCAGAGAATCGCAGAGTTTTCGGTTGGAATGAAGGAATGCAAAGGAGCATCTTGCAGAACCAGTCGATAAACGCCGAATCCAGGCAAATATTGTGGACTTGGATGCCAAGGACTGTTAATCTCCGGAAACAGAAACTAAAAATAACATTAGCATCATTCAGTCTCCGATTGCAGTACCTCAAGTCAGGCAATATGCCATGTTCGATGTCTTCCATCGGAATCAAGAGACATCTTTTCATGATCGATTCGCTTTTCCGAACGTTTTCCAAGACGATCGCGTTTTCATGGGACGCGAACCTGACCGTAAGACACGTAATTAGATTTGGTTTTCGGACGGGAATCTCTCGTGGTCTTTGGAGAATCAACTAAAATGGAAATTATTAAAATTAACTCTTCGAAATGTTTTCCACTTACAATATTGAAGCGCGAACAGGTCGCTCGAAGACTGAGCTGGTCAGCGTCTTCGACATAGGAGAATATCAACGTGAGAATCTCGGTGGGTAAATCAGCCAAATTAGTAGAATATTTAGACCGCGATAAAAGTGCAAACAGTCGCATGGAGAGACGCACTGTCTGTTTGAGCCCCACCCGGACGGCACTCATCTGGGGCTGAGATCTTCTTAGTGGCCAGAAACCCATGGAGAATCTCACCATACCCGAAAGTCCACTGCACTCTGAAAGTGTAAATGTAATTGGACCAAAGTCAACTCGATTAGGAAAACGAGTTGTTGAGACGAAGTCGCATGCGCGTCAAGGAATCGTCGCAAAGGAAGCCGAACGAGTGGAGTCGGCCGACGTCGCTGCTCCCAAAAAACGAGTCAATTGTCCAAATTGCATAATCGAAGAACCGATGCCGTCGCTAGAGGGCCAACGCCCCTTCTTAAATTGCACTGCTTCCCCGACTCGTGCCGTTCGTGTACCGCTGCGAACAAACAAGTTGCGCAGAATGAAGATTAGCACTTAGTCCGATCAGCTCCGCTTCCTTCCATCGTGGTCCGAATCCCCCGAGGCCTCCAAACCACGCGCATCAACGCCATTCTCCGACGAATTCCAATAGACTGACTTACCCAATTTATGCGCTCTTAGCACCCTTTGCCTTTGAGTGCTGTTTGCCCCAAATTATGCGCAACCGCACAATTACGGTTGACTGAAAGGGTTTTGAGTAAAGGTAAAATGATGGCGATTAGTCAAAGCACTAATGGAACATTTACGCACGAAATTGCCCGTAGGTAAATTGAGTGGTAATAGTGCGACATGCTAAACGCAATGTCACAAAACAATAAGAACCGAAAAGTTCCAACTCGATTTCACTAAATTACGGTACGTAACTAAATTAAATATTCGCCAAAAATCTGTTAGTAACCCGATTCGCAGATAGCAAAGCAAAGATAAAAAAAAGGAGTTCGTTGCTTAACGTGTAACTCCATCTGCTTAACCCTTAGGGAGGGGAGGGCCAACACCCGCCAACCTGTCAATATTTGCGCAATCATTGGGTAACGAGCAGACGAATGGTTGCGGGAGAATAGGGATCTCTCAAGAGGGATATACTGCTGGCAGGTGGACCGAGGATCATTATGCAAATTAGAGTGAATCCAGGCGACATAAGGAGGTAACAAGGGAGCGAATTGGAAGAAAAGAGGATTTGGAAGAAAAAGAAGAACATATTGGAACGGAATGGAATGGGAGACGAGATTTCCGGATAAATCAAATCAGAAGCGCCGCACTGATCCTAAAAGTCAACAAAAGATAATCCGCGAAGACGTGCAACCGCCATCGAGGCTTGAAAGGGCCGAACCGCAGCAAACATGCATTCTTTGACCCGTAAGGGGCCAAAGTAACTAATGAGAAATTCGTCGCGACAGGAGGAACCGGATAGGGAAACGTGAGGAGAGCGTCGGGATAATCGAATGGAATATGCATTCGCAATGAGCGACCGTATTTACGTTTATTTACGACAATGTAATTATGCAAGAGTCTGGAGCACACGCGGACAGATGTTCTTCTAAGCAGAGAGCAGATCCAGCGAGACCATCATTTGTCAAAGTTCGCGAAAAACAGAGCTCGAAGAAGAACATTTTCTGTACAATCTTTCACATCTCGGAGTGTAACAACCGTTTCAGAGACGTCGTCTTTGATGTCTTCCCTGACCTTCGCGCATAAATTAAGAAAACGACGAAACACCATCGGTGATGGGAAAGTGACAAACATTCCAAAAACGAGAGTTCCACGGGCGGAGAAGACCGTATACCAAATCGCTGCCTAGACTCTCTGGCGATCGCAAAACGTTATAAATTGCCACAAGCACTTGCTAACACAATCGTAAAGAAAAGAAAACACTCTGCGGGCCGCCGCTTATCAAAGGGTATCGTGAAGGCGATAACCTAGGTCACCTTAGGCCTCTCTCTCTCGTAGGCCAGTCGAGTGACCAACGGTGTGTGCTTTCGCTTTCTTTTTCGCGGTCATCATAAATCAAGGAGAACAAGGGATGCGCGCAAGGCGTCGCCTAATGACAGAGAGTTACGCTTGCGATCCGCTAATTACGGCTTTCTGTTTGTCCCCGGAACGGTGCGCGACAGGTTGGGTGCCCTTAGAAGGAAGAAGGGTCCACTGGGACGAGATAAACACTCGTTTGGGTTATTGTGTCTAACGCAAGTAGGAGAAAGTTGAACAAATATTTGGTTTGGCTTTGGGTCACACGATTGCTAAGGAAAATGTGACGATGCAAGTGCTCCTAATTGAGTGAGAGCGTCATAAGTGTGGCCTTTCGAGGTCAACAAAACTCATTTCAAAACTTAAAACACCGAACGGAAGTACCACGCGGAGATAAGTGATACTCCAATTCTACAGTAAGCAACACCGGATAAATAAATACGAAAATAAACATTAGATTCTTTCTTCGATCGAGACACGAAAAGTGTTAAATTTATCATGCTTCTGCTTTGCTGTTTACTGAATAATCCATCAAAGCGCTCCAGATTATATTTTAAACAAATATTGCATTTTTGTGCAACCAACCAAGTGAATGAAAAACAAACTGCACAAAGAATCTCATAGTCCTCCCAATCAACGAATCCACCTTCGGCACTTGAAAGGAATTATCCTCACAATGAACCGCTTCCCTTTACCACCCAAATCCGATTACTCTCACCCGAAAGGGGCGTTATTCGCTAAGGTTATCGAATTAACCGATCGCTTAATTGCTACTCCACTATCGAATTTGCGCGTGCAAACACTGCAAATCCTGAAACAGTCCGGCCGCTCTCATATTTTACGCAGAAAGCCTCATTCCACGTGAAGTAAGAACCCTAAGTACATAAAAAGCCGAAAGGAATTAGCGCAAACTTCTAACGATCCCAGCGTCTTAATACGTTCGGTTTTCTTCGTTTCCGTTCAATAAACGGCCCCTATGGCATTGCTCGAAGCAATCGAAATATGCGCGACTGGAATTCCTATAATATAATACCACATGCACGCGGAAGCAATTCACAACTCGGCGATTAGACAAAACGACAGATATTAGCCTCCGCAAATCGCTATTTTTGCGATCTAATCCGCTTTTAGAGCCTGTTTGCTAACGTATGGAGATCAGATTTCCCGCGCAAGGAAACCGTCGCACATATGATCGGCGTCTTTGCTTTCCCATTTGTCACTTTAAGGCATGCCGAAAATCTCCAAAGGAATGCGTGCAAGGAATATCTGCAGTAGAACAAAGAAAGTCGACTTGCGCCCTTTGGGGCTTGGACTCGTCCTATTGATTCCATTTCGTCTGAATGAGGCCCGGGACCAATTCGTCAAATAAAGGAAGACACGTTGCTGACGTCCCAGGCTCAGGCGACGAGCGAATATCACCTTCGCACTTAACGAGGTCGCATCGCATCTGTTTGTCGAGATACATGTGGCAAACCCTAAAATGCAAAAAAGTTGTCGTCGGCAAAAGCTATTTTCGCTAAGAAGCTTTTAACATGTTATATAATGAATAATATGCGAATTCGCCGAACTTTACGCCTCCGTGACGGAACTGATTCGACAAACTTTGAACCCCAAGGGACTTGTACGCTTCCATGTTGTTTATCGAAAAGAAAACCACTAGATATGTCTGGAAAACAACAATTCAATAGCGACATTACCTCCGTTTTCGAGTCAAATGAGTTTGCAACTTCAACTTAAAAACGCAAGAATTAAACGGTATAAACAGCAATCAGATTTCAATGGTGCTCGGAATGTTCTAGCACAAAATTTGCCAGTGGCCGAGTGGTGTTCATCGCCGCCTGCGATAACACTCAATCCGAGTTCGAACCCGCCAAGTGCACAAACGTTTTTCTGTTGTTATATTGTTTTTGACAACGTAATTAATGTCTTTTATTTTTTTATCGGGCACGTTTGGACTTTTCGGTG
>KI650909.1:13355-24653 GCA_000505645.1 Steinernema monticolum
TATACCGGTAAAACCGTGACTACCGTAATCCAGAATCATCATCCTGTTCCGTTGCGATGACTCAGAAGACGAGCTTTTAGATAATTTTGTAAACTTCTAATCGTTTTTGTTCATAAATAAGATTAGAATGTATCAAAACACGAACTCTGAACATATTTAAAACACCTAAGGAAAGTGACGATTTTAAAAACCTATCTCCTCCTCGGAGAACGCTCCAAATTGGGCGAGGTTGGGCTCATTCGACTCGGGAGAAGATGGCGCATCTCGAAATGCGGCCGGATTTTAGCGATATTCTCAATATATAGTCAAACTGGCAATTCGCTAACAAAACCCAGACAGCGCAACATTTCCAGACTGACTTTTTCAGACAGACGCGTGCCAGAGATTTTTCAGTACGAGTATACAAAGTTGTATTCAGCTTTGTCAAATGCTCCCTAAAAACCAGTCAAAAACCAGTTTCAAATAGGCGGTTTGTCAATCTGATATTGAGAATATAGATGTAAAAGACGATGACGATAGATCGACAAAGTTGTGACTAAAGTTGTTTGCGACAAACGAATCTTTTATGAAAACGATTAATCGAAGTGTACTATGATTTGATGTTGATGATGACGGATTCTTGTTTGAACGATGTTTTGTAGAATGCACTTGAAAATGGTTTTTTGTTGTAAGATATATAGGTGAAAGGTTATTAAAGGGATGTGTCAAAGTGCAAAAAACGAGAGTCCAACAGAAGCAGTAATGTTAAGACTTTTGAAACATTAATTCAAGTTCTATTTGAACCTTTCGATATGTATTATACTGTACATAAACAGCAAAGAGAGTCTGGCTTTATCTACAGCTGTCCTGGCGCTGTAAGCCTACTGCAATCTGGTACAATCACCGTGTATGGATTTGGTCGAGAGCTCGTTCCCTACCGATACACAAGAGAAAGTCTTACATGAACTCGGATATTCTCCATAAAATCAAAAATATTAGTATAAGACGTTTCTTCTATCTCATAAGCAATACTTCATGTGTTTGACAAAGACTGGTAAAGGTAAACCAGGTAAAAACTCACGCAAATCTAATCCCTTTCTGTTAGGCTCCTCTCCTCGTTTTCTATTCAACTTTTGCTTCTCGAGAACTGTTAACTGCCTCGCTCTTAACCCACGACCTCTCCGCATCCTCAGAACAAACATTGAATTCCCTTTCCGTGCGAACAAAAAGTTTTCAGAGTCTCCTCGAGGGTCTGCAAACGAATTCTCCTCCACATCGTTCCTCGCCACTCAGATACGCAAATAAACATTTCTCAATCAACATAACAAACGAGAAGGATATTTCTAAATACAAAAAGCGTTTTTATTGCACTGAAATAACTCGAAATCGCCTTCTTACAGAATCCAAGAAGTCTGATGCTTTTATGATTATAAAATCGTCTTCGATCGATAGATTACTAGTTGCAGATATAACGGATAGGTGTCGTTGTGGAGGAGGATTTGGTGCACACGCGTTGTTCTGCAATGTTTTGCGGCGTGGAAGAACCAGAATTGGAGATTCGTGCACGCTTAAGTGCTTTTGTTGTGATTCGTTGTGAGATCGAGGAAAATGCAAAGGAAATAAATACCAAGTAGCTCGTTTGCAGAGTCAGCAATTAATTCTGCAAAGCGAGAAGATATAAATCGTGCCTGCAATCCCTTTACACTCCGTTCACAACCAACCAAAGACCATTATCGACAAAAACTGATTGTGCAGAGATTCGCAGATGTCTCCGCTTTTTGTGATGAATGAGAGAAATCAAAAAACGCGATTTCAATCATTGAATTCCGTTTTTCTTTGTGTTTCCATCGTTCCCTATTCAAACTTTAGGCGATTCAATTCATATGCGAGTGCCTTCACTTCCTCTTTGAATATCATGCAAACGCACTATTAGAGAACCTTTGACAGCGTGAAAAATATAATTTACATGCTTTAATATCAATGTAAATGTTTTCCGATCAGTGAACGTTGACATCCGGTGAATGTCGTTGAGGCATCTGTTACGAGAACGACCTAAAAATCATAGGTTGTCTCGCACTTGGTGACATTCACGTCACGAACTATATTTATCTTCTCCTTCTTGTGATCTGAAGGTCACGTGAATAGCGTTGCGCTTTGATCATTAGACTTTTAGGTAGGTGACATTTGTTTCCTTCCTCCGCTTTCTGTTTTCATGTTTCCAATATTGTTTGATGTTTTAAAAGATTTCAAAAGCCTTAAAAAGACTTTCCCTCCATTTATTGCTTCATTTTCCTCTCTCTGGCACACATCCATCCGCTCGTTAGGCTTTCCTCCTTGTACTTTCTGTCACATCCCCTCCCTCTCCCTCACCTAACAGCTTCTTCCTCTTTCTTCTTTTCCTTCCTGCCGACCACAGATCAGCGTGAGTGCGTTGTGTGCTTCAATTGTGTCAATCGATCGGGCGAACGAGTTTCCCGAGTTCTCGTGAGCTTTTCATAGGAAATTAGCGGTTTTGTCGATAGAATTACACGCAATTTGGATCTGTCGAGTGTCGGATAACGCAGAAATGTTCTCAACTGACACAAGAGAGCATTTTACATAATATGTTTTGACTAAACGCCTTTCTACTTGCATCGTTTTAGAAGGAATCCCGACGAAAACATTTGAAGAATTAATTGTTTTTTTTCAGAAATATTTTTGGAAGTAAAACGAAGTGCGAAATCCAAGAGTACTTTTTGTTTACCCCCGAAAGAATCCACGCGATCGCGGAAAGCGAACCTTGATCGCCCTTATAACGAAGCCGTGCGGATTGTAATTACGAAAATGTGGCATTTAACAAAGTACAAAATGAAAATTGCGATTAAGAGAGGAGTGTAGGATTTCGATAGCACATTCAAAGTGCTAATTTGGTAGTTCTGACATAAAAAGTGTAATTTTACTTTGTTTGCACGTTGTTGAAGTGGAGAAAATCAAAATTTTTGCAAAAAAAAACGGAGGTTTAATGAGAGAAAATCCTCTAGCGATTATTTCGAAAGGATTTACCGGTTTTAAAGTAATGTTTGAACACTACAATAGTAGTAGTAAGCAATGCATTTTTACGGTTAGTGAACAGAATAGAACAATAGAGAGTGTAATGATAATCTGCTGAACAAAAAACATAAATGCACGAAAACTGAAACCATCTGGCAATCGATCGCATAATTAACTTTGTGCGTTTGGTTTGCAGAGTGCAAAGGTAATGAATCTGTACGCATAAACACTTAAACTATCCAACCCTAACAACACTCATAAATTTCTTTTCACAACCAAATTAGTCACAACAAAAGCAGTTAGGCGTGCACGAATCTCCGAATCAACGCGATTCTGGTTCTTCCACGCCGCAAAACACTCCAGAACAAAGCTTTCTTCCTTCTATAGTCTATTTTCTTTACTCTCTTTTCGGTTTTCTCCGACATTGCGGCGGATCGCATCGATAACCCAAAAAGACGATCGACGATCGCTTCCCGACACACAAAGAACTCACGTTTCCCCTGCTCCTTACGTTCTTACGTGACTTTCCGTGAACATTAATAGTTCGTCGGATGGAAACTCGCTTGAAGTGACACTCGCGACTCCATTAGCGGCGGAGAGTTCGAAATTTGCGGCGAAGGGAACTTAAAACAAGAACTATACGAGGAGAGTTGAGTGTTTCTTGTTTTAAGCGGTGAGTAATCGTGTTTGGGTACGCGCGTGCATCTGATTGAGTGCGCAAAGTACGTTCAAAGTGAATCGGGCGGACGTGAATGTGATTATCCCAAGAGTTGGTTAAGTAGAAGGGATTCACGTGACATCGCAATTCGCTGAAAGAGAAGAACAGAGATAAATACAGGTGTTTGTGACGTAGAAAGCGTGACAGATGCACACAAAGAAGTGAGACAGCATCAGGAAGTGTTTGCAGAGAAAAACTTGTGATTGAAGCATTTCTTGTTGATGTTGCCTTAACAACGAAAGGTTTACTGGCTCAGATTCCCTTCTTTTGTGTTGTTCTGTGCTCCACATTTCGCCCACTCGCTGTACGACTGAAACAAAATCTCTACGGTTTCCTTATCACCCTATATGCGTACTTCGGTCTCCAGCTGATGTCTGAATCTTTTTTTTAACCAAAAACGATGTCTACTTCGTGCCGTTGAGTGTCTGCATCAAATTTAAATCAAAATTCAAAAGAAGGCGATAAGAACTTCGCTTGGCGATGCAAAAACGGCGAAAACGATCGATCGACGCTTCGACGAGCAGCTTCAGCTACGAAACAGCACGAAAGACAACAATCGGTGCAGCGGAACGTTTCCAAACAATTGCGTAATGCTGGTTGAGCCTTCTTCCTTCGCATCGACGTCAATTATCGTCAATTCGAAACATTCAAACCTTTTTCGGAGGCCGAAGACCGCACGATGAAACCCGAATCGCGCGGAGCGTTCCGGAACGCCCGAGGCGACGACCAAAGCAGAAAACCTGTCAATCGATATGAAACAACGAAAATGAAAAGAAAAGTTCTTTTATTAGATCTCTTTGCAGAGAATAAATTAAATTAATTATGAGACAACAAACAAACTCAACAAATCGACGTAAAACGCCGAGGAGAGCGGAGAAGAAAGACACTTTTTTACAATTTCTCGTTTTGTCCGTTTTTTTTTTTACATTTTGTACACGTTTTGAGACTGGAGTGAGTGAGGAGTGGGGAATTATAATACAGAGACGTGCGGACGTGCCTGAGGGGCACAGTATCGCCGTGGGTGGGCAGGCGGTATGATCGCGTTCAACACGAGTGAGACACTAGAGTTCGGGAAATACTAGAAAGAGGAACTAGAGGAAACGCCTAAACGGTATGATACAAGTATTTTTTTGAGCAATTTTTTAAGATAGAGAAAGGAAAATTAAAGCTGAAGAAAGAAAGTGACGATGTGGGTGGCCGAGAGGACACCGAGCGTGCGCTCTCTGCTCTGTGGGTGGTCTCCGCGGCCGGACACATATGCGAGAAGCCGCGCTCCAACACCACGCCGATGTCAATCCATTGGTCCACCGTATGACCGGAAATCAATCGCCGTCTCGGAGCGCGGAAAGTCGCAATTTGGTCGTGGCTTTGGAGGAACAAAAAGGGGCCGAGGGGTACAATATGAGAGAAATATAGTATTCCGAGCGTAGACGGAGCGCTCGGCAAAGTCGGGCCTTCGTTCGGTCATCTCGCAGGCGTCTACCGTATGACTGTAGGAGAATCTGAAGAACCATCCGGACTTTGCGGAGCAGCTGGAGTCGGCGTCGTATGGGGCGAGGCTTGGTCTCGAAGCGACGATGTGTGTGGTCGAGACAAAGGAAGGACGATTCGGCGGCAGCGGTTTCACTACAGTACACACCCGGCCTCGTGTCGGTCATCTCACGTTAGTCTACCGTATGACAGTTTGGAGAATCAATAGTGACAGCGCGGGAGTGTACGATAGTCGGTTTGGGTCGACGATCGTGGTGGGAACGGGGATTGAGTGTTCAAAAGTCCTTCGGCGAGTTGGGACATCGAAAGGAGTTCATCCTTACACGGCGGCTGATGGATGGAGAGAGGAAAGTAGAAGCAGAGGCGGACGCCACGGTGGCTTCTGCGGCACACAGAATAACGGACGGCTGGTCAACAGCGAGAGTGCATCGTCGTCGAGTGAAGAAGGAGCGAAGTGGAAGAAAGTTGAATTGTTTCACCGGCGAGGCGACGACGATCGCGGAGTATCATCGGAGCGAAGGAATACTGACGAGAAGGAGCAGCGGCGGAGCGGCGTCCCGGTGGCGGCGGCGTAGATTATTAGCGGCTGAGGAGTATGTACAGACAGAACTGTCAAAGAAGGCGCCAGCCAGCACGGGAGAGGCCGGAAAGGGTCAGACCGCGAGGCCGACCCTTCTCAGCGACGCACACAAGAGGGAATCGACGAATGCGATGGCCGTATCGCGGCGACGGCCGTATTTATAGGAGGGGAGAAGAGGTGGAGCGATCGTCCCCTCCGCACACTCGCTCTCCACCCCGACGACGCCGAAACGTTTTCGAAAATATTGACGCGCGGTTCGCGAACATTCGACACGATATGCAAATTCGAAATTCGTTTGCAACGACCTTTGGAAGTGCTTTTTCGAAAGAGAGCAACTGGACTCGGACGTTTTGTTTATCTGCAGAATCCCTCTGCAGATTCTTCCCAAACGCTTTTCATTCTCTTAGGGTTCAAGGATCGCTCGAACAAATGTAAATCACATCGCGAATTTGCATTCACGGAAGGGATTTGTACAACGAAGATGCGTGGCGTTTGAGTCTCTCGCAAGAGATCACTTCCTCCTCACAAAAACAGAATCTTTATGTGCTACCGTATCCACTTCGCAGGCAATGTTTCTCTTCCCGATTTATCAAAAGCCTTTTGTGCGCGATCAAGCGTCCAGCGCCAAGTGACTTCAGGCGTTTCTGCAGCCTTTTGCGGCCATTCAGGTTCCCCAAATCCCTGATCTCCGCTGATTCACCGCAGCTGAACAATCAAGTAATCCAAATTTGGATGTTTTCGCACTCTTTCGTCATTTCACCATCCGCGATTACTCATTCTGTTTCTGTGTTCTTCCGGTGAATATTTATATTCGGCGAAATCCCCTAATGCATCCCGTGACGTCAAAATTATCGAAAATCGACGCGCGACAATCTGTCGACGACAGAAGGATCGTTCTCCGCGTGCATCAACGTCTTGGAGTGGGTTGTGTTTGTTGGTATGTCCGTCGGTGGCGGCAGTTGGCGGCGTTGAAGGAGAGGAAACGTCGGCGTTTGTCGTCGACAGAAGAGGAGAAGAGAGAGAGAGAATTGCGTGATTTTCGAAACCCTCGAGCACTCGATGTTTCGAAAAACGAAAATCGTTTCGAAAATTAGTGTTCTTGCAAGGTCGCGAGTTCACGAGATTCTCCAGAATCCTTTTAAGTTTTCAAGATAGCGATTTCTCTTCTAATTGACGTTGTTATCAGCGCCTGTTTGTCATCTTCCAAAGAAGGATTCTGTTTTGTTGAAACGAACACCGAAGTTCACTCCGTCTGCGCTTTTCTCGAAGGAACTTTGGTTTGTTTTCAAAATTCAGAAGGCCTCGTAACCCCAAAGAAAATCTGATATGCGAAATTGATTGATTCATGTAAAATAACGAGCTAAGGGACCACTATACTACGACGGTGTATAGGTTAATCCCAAAGAAGTGTTCGCAATTCATGAGACCCTTTGTCGCGAAATGCAAACACTTATACAGACCACCCCACAATTCGTGCAGCCTTTAGACTCTTTTTTGATGATTTTTTGTGTCCAAAAAGTGAGTGGTGACTTAACCGTAATCCGAAGGGCTTTTGCATCAGAATCGTTCACATTCCGCAGCCGACTCACTTTGTGCACACCAATCGGAGCGTTTCTTGTATAGTTTCATAATAATTCTGATGTAATTGGACGCTTTTCGACTCGCTCGCTTCTGAGGAACAAAAGAAGATTGCGTGGTGACCACGAAGGTCACTCGCTACTGCTTCGACACCTGTCACCACGCGGTGACCGTCTTTGTTAGTGTCGAGAGCGGAGTATTGTTTGTTTCGCGCGCTGCACACCTCGGAGGCCGAAGTTTGGAGATTGAGACTCGCAGAGCCAACGAGGAAGAGATTTTAATGGAAAAGGCGATTGAGGTGATGCGAAAACGAGTCAGATCAACAGCCAGGACGTCGATCGTCGTGTTGTGTCCTTTTAGGTTGACGCAAAAGAACTTTTACGTGTTTGTGCTCACACGCACTTCCATTGGTGACGTACTTTTCGATCGATCAATCGGCGCCGGAAACTATAAATGTTGATCGGAATCAATGCGGGAACTCGAAAGACTGAACGGATTCGACGATTTTGAATGTATGGTTTCCTGTAACGAAGGCGATGAAAGAAAACAAAGCAGAGACGTCTTTTGTTTTCTGTTTTTGACTTATTTTGAGTGTCGATTGTACTTCG
Organism: Steinernema monticolum; assembly: GCA_000505645.1. Taxonomy (NCBI): domain Eukaryota; kingdom Metazoa; phylum Nematoda; class Chromadorea; order Rhabditida; family Steinernematidae; genus Steinernema; species Steinernema monticolum. The sequence goes on from KI650909.1 coordinate 21,340, forward strand.
AATTACTCTCTTTGATCACAAACACTTCTTGTGACGTAATCGATTCGATCTCAGCGTTCCTCTCCCCCCATATGCTCCCCTCGTCCCCTCTTTAGAACGATCCAAGTGATTGAGTGGGCCGCGAAGACGTCGTCGTTACTCCTCCGCCCGAAACATTCCACAAAAACAAGAAACTCAAGAGAATGAAGCATGATTCAGCCAATAAAATAGTATCACATGCAGCAAATTTGTTAGAAGCCGACATTTGCAAAGGAGAGGGAAGGTCGCGTTATGAGCCATAACTTCGAACATTACGTCATTCTGTTTACAATGAAATTTGTTACTGTATTTAACATTTGAGAAGACGCAAAGAACGGCTTCAGTTAAGCCTTGTAACACTTTATAACGTCAACATATATTCATCAAGAATCCTAAAAACAACTAAAAGGTCTCTTCTTTATTCATAACAATTCTCTAAAAATAGGAATCAACAGCTAATAATCATCTCCTAAGCTGACTCATCTCCCTCCCGAGCCCCTTGGTCCTTAATTCGCTCAAAAGTGATTCATTACCAAATCCCTGCCTTCTTCGGATTAACGTCGATTAACGGATCCGATAAGCGCTTCACAATTTCGAAGGGAATCGACGATCTCTTTCTTTTCAAAGTTTTGTTTTTGCTTCGATTTTATCTCTTCGATCAATTCCGATTTGTGATCTCTTACGGCGACGTCTCGCGGTCTCTCCTTTTCTCTCCTTTCGCTTTTCGTTTTCACACGCAGACGACGAAAACAATCGAATTCCGTAGTTTGTTCGTCGGTCTTTCGATTGTTTCTTCGCCGACGGAAAAGAGAACCCCGGCGAGAGGAAGGTCACCTGAGAGTGTCGTGTCATTAGGCTAATTCCATGTGTGCGCGAGGGCTAATTAATACGCTTCCGAACGAAGCTAATTGCCGCAGCAGGTGGGCGAAAGTCGCAGATGGAGCGACGATAAGCGGGGAGTTGTCGACTTGAGGGGAGAGGTGTTTGTTGGCAGCATTAGAAGGAGCGTGCTCATGAAGTTATCGTCTATTTTGTGTGATGACAATGTGTTTGCAAACGATTATCAACTGACAACTCATCACATGCAGAAAAGAGACCAAACGGCGCTAAACGCAGAGTGACTAATTGATACTTTTGATAAAATCACTAAACAGAACTTTTTCTAAGCTCAAACATGTCCTCCTCCTATCACTGTTGTTTGTTAAGACGAAGGTTGTTGTGCCTTCTTCAAACTCAACTTGTTTACAAATTTACTTTAAAGCAACGTGTTGTGTGAAGTAAACATGTCAAAACAGTTTTCCAACTCGTCCAACTCTCTTTCAAAACAAACAGAACGCGAGGAGCAAAACAAAGAATTGGGCTGAGCCGGTGATCGAAACCGGGACCTCTCGCACCCGAAGCGAGAATCATACCACTAGACCACTCAGCCGTGTTGCGTCCTTCACGCTTTCCCAAATACATCGTCGTCACAACGGAGAACTATTTTCGTGGCAAAACACCTGTTTGCTCGCTCTTGACCCAGTTGCGCGACGCAAAGGGTGCAAATCGGTGTCCACAACAGCGCAGGTGTATCATCGCTTTCTTGTTTACTTTTTCGATTTGATTGACCGTCGTTTTTCTGTTTACTTTCTTCGTCCTCTCCCTCCCTCGGGCTCCGTTCCAAACAAAGCAGATGGTTTTGACCGAATGAACAAATGATTTCAGTGTATAGTCGCTTCAACGCGAATCCAGAGGACATCTGAGAGTACAAACCAGAGTAAAGGTCGCTTCTTTTGTACGTTCAGGTGCTAATCCACCGTAAAAGATCTTTCAAAAGGACCTTCGCACTTGCGTTTTCGAATTGTCTTTAGAAGCCTTTTCGAAAAGACGCTTTTTATGACAATGCAAAGTGTAATCTGTCTTTGTGGAGACACTTTCCACTTTCGAAACACATTTCAGCAAATCACTGTGATGCAATCTCGTCGTTGCATTTATTGGCGAAAACAACGGCTCGACGTCGAAGTCATAAACCTTTTGCTTTCTGTGCATTTATCGTCGACAGAAATCCGTTGTTTACGTGAGAAGGTTCTAAGAAGTTATTGAACAATTAGTTTTAATTGAGAAGCGATGTTGTGTTGGGAAATAGGGATGAAAAAGAATAAAAAAGCGGCATTATTGAATCCAAAATTCGTGAATAGAGTCTGTTTTGCCTAAGAAAATTGAGCGCCCTCTTAAGGACATGTTTTGAGCGTCTGGACGGCTTGTTATGTGCTTTTCAACAGCAAAAAAAACGGAGATAAACAAGTCAATTTACTGTTCAGCGACAATCAAATTCGGTCCTATACACCGCAACACTCTACACAATCAGAGTAGAGTAGAAGCGATCAACGATGCCTCAGCGGTCGTCACAAGATCGTGGCGTGCGACGTCGCCTTCGAAGTCACACGACGAAAGTTTTTGAATAAACAATACGATAAACTCGTGATCGAATAAATGGCGAGGGAGAGGATTTATTTTAAGCATTTTTTGGACGATATAGCAGTAGAGAAACATCACATCTGGCGAGATTTGTAGGAAATCCGAGCCTCGCAGGGATCAAGTAGATTCGAGAGTAAACAGAAAAAGGAAACTACGATGTTAAGTGTTATTAGCGTTAAATAACAATTTGGTTAAGATAATGACCGGTCAAGTAGATTGCGTGAGCGAAGACATCTTCGAAAAGTGCATTCTTTAAAGAATTAAACCTTTTCAGAACCTTTTTTTGACATATTAATTTTCAGAAAGTGACTCAGACGTTCTTGGAATTGGAATCTGTTTTCATAATCGAAAACATTTTTTGTTATTGTTTAAATGAATCGTGGAAAGGTTAAAAAGGATTGATCTTCGCTCTCTATCATAAATAAGAGACGTTGCTTGCGCTTGTCGTTTGGAAAAAAAGGGTTTGCAAAATCGTTAGTCTTTGTTCAGAAGGAAGTTTGAGTGTTTGAAGGTCGCTGTTTACCTTTGAAGAGAATCTTTGCTCGTTTGGACGTCTGACTGCCTCATGAAGAGAACAAAGTGTTTGCAACGCTGTAAGCGAGGAATTTAGATGTAAACACAAACCTGTATTTTAGAAAACTTTTAGGCTCTAACGGCATGCTTTTTACCGTAAAAAGAGACACTTTGAGCCAAGTAGAGACTTCTTTGCTATGTGCTCAATTCCAACAATAAAGCAAAAGATTTTCTACAAATGACTTTTATATTATTAACATAAACTGTGAGAATATGTACTTTATAATTGAGTCACAGTTTATGTTAATAAGATCGGAAGAGCGGTT
>KI650943.1:7018-21274 GCA_000505645.1 Steinernema monticolum
TTAGACAGTGCAACGTTTGTAGACTGACTTTTTCAGGCAAACGCTTGCAAGAGATTTTTCAGTTCCCTTATATCTCTTGCCATGCAGTATGATTTCATATCAGAAATTTACTAATCAGAACCCTGCGAAATTTCTATGGCTCGCTTCCGTGTCGACGTAATCCATTACGATAAAGATTGAACCGCGGTTTCCAGCAATATCTCCGACTGTCAGGAACGCGTCCTTAGCTGGATCGAGAGCGATGCATTCATCGAATCTGCATTTTTGACGCGATTTCAGGAGCATCGAAGCTTTGCGATTCGGATCTTGGAACCTAAATTAATCATGAGTTGGAGCAACAGCCGACTACCACTCACTTCTTATCCCTAACAAGGGAGTCGAAGAGGCGCGTCATGGTCCAAGTGTCGCCGACTTCTTTGCACATTTTGTTCGAGACTATCTTCCCGGTGGTCGCGTCTTCATCAACGACGAAAATGGTCACCGCTATGAGCTCACGGCTGTCGTCATCGTCAAAATCTTCTTCGACTTCGGTGCTTTGAGAAGACTGATCCTTCGCGATTTCTTCTGTCTTCGGACGGTAGAGGGTTTCAAGACGGCACGCGTGTGCGAGTTGACTCACGTAGCACGACAGATCGTTGCGGTCGGGTATCGCTTGCGCCAATAGCTTACCGTAACACTTTGCGTTGGAGCACTGTTTCTTTCCTACAAATTCAATCCTTTTATGATCTTTTGATGCCTTTGAATCGTGACAGGACCGATACGAGTATATTTTTAAACGAAACCAAACGAACAAAAATAAATGCGTCGCTCGTTTTATGTTTAGATAATCACTAAATTATAGAAAACTACACTAAGAGCTCACCTGACATATTGGATTCACAACAACTCGTGCAGATGTTATGACCACAATCGGAAAACGTCCGCATTTTCGCGAGATTCTGCCGGCGTCCACAGAATCCGTTGCACAAAATTTTCGCGTCCTTGCATTCTCCGCGCTTCTTCGTCGGCATTTCGTCCTCTTTGATTCGATTCGGATGGCGATCAAGAAAGCGATGACCGACTTTCCGTCCTCCGAATACAACCGGTCGAAATGCAAATCTCTCAAAATTACTCAAAAGTCGTGACTCAAAATTGGTCTCTGTTTTTCAGGAAAAGTCTCATTTGAGAGGGAATCCAAATCAATTGATCGGTTTTTGTGTTTGTGAGTGGTTGGTCAAAGTAGCGAGATGGCAGCAGAGAAATGCACTCGAAAAACGGGAGAAGATCGTCGAATGTGCGGATTATGTTCTTCGTCCATCGGCGAAGAAGCCGTTATAGCGATGAATCGTCTGTGGCATCCGGAGCACTTTGTGTGCAACGAATGTCGTCGTCCGGTGAAGCAAACGTACCAGGTGAGTGAGTTCCTGTGGCACGGTAATCGTTGGTCTCTTGAAGGTTGCGGATAATAAGCCGTACTGCGTGCAGTGTTTCGCTGCGAAACATAATCCTCGTTGTGCTGGTGAGTTTTTACTCGAAAAAGGAATGCTCAGAAAAGCGATTCAAATATTCTTTGTTTTTTTAATAAACAAATCAACATTTCGATTACAGGTTGTAACGAAACCCTTCTGGAGACGTGTCTTCAAGCTATCGACAAGCATTGGCATCAGCAATGCTTCACGTGCACGATGTGTCGTCGTCCGCTTCCAAACGGCGAGTACTTCCTCGTTGACGACAAACCCTACGATCTCGACTGCCACTGGGCGAAACGCCTTGACAAACGCAACCAGATGATGCGCGAACAACATGCCAAGCACCATGAGGATCACTAAACGTTAAAATATGTTTATTCCTTTCTGTTTTTTGTGAATAAAAGCTTCACTGAGTGATCACAATGGGAAGAGTACGACGTTATCGCAGAGAAGATACCGAGCGACCGGGTCGACCTGAGAGAGTTGAACCGTGAAGAAAGAGCATAAGCTTACTGTTAGTTAGAAGATCTCTAGAAAAGGATGCATTTTTGAAGAGGCAATAGGGGACTAAAGGGAAGTGCTGAGCATATATTCAGATTAAGAGCTTCAGTGATAGAATCTAAGTGCGAATTCTGAGAGCATTCAGGACGAGTAATAAGACGAAAGTCGATTGGGGACAACAAAAACCGGTGTAGCCGTCTAATAACTGCAGTTTCTACGAAAGTAGACAAGATTATACAATATATGGGGATTTCAAGGGGTGACTAGGAACTAGACTACGTTGGGAATATGTTTACTAGAAAGAGTAAGTTCTGATAGCATTTTGAGGGCGTTGAAGGCGGCATCGTTATGCGCGGCTTCTTGGCTGCCCCCGCTGCCATGGCACACAATAGGCTTCTCAATTCCCAAAGTTACCAGAGAGAAGTATTGTTGTTCGGAGTTTTCTTCTGACTGAAAAGTAAATTGAAGTTAAGAAGACAACTGTGATAAGTTACTCTTGGAAAATCCGTGTACGAACAGACGAATCGAACCGATTTGGAAATTGATTCGAGGCACTTGCAAGGAGTCTCGGTTTCGTCGACGCCCGGCTGGTAGGCGAGAAGGAACGTCTTGGAAAGCGCAATAATTTGATGTTTTTGGTCATCACTGAGCGCTTTCTTTGAATCTCGTTTTCCTTTGCGCATTTTGCCTTCGACCACGAGTTCGGACTTCAGAGGCGCGATTAGAGATTCTGGGTAGTTTGTGTCGTCTGAAAACAGTTGCGCATTGATCATTGAAATATATCAAACCTGGAGGAGGACACGCACTAACGTGAGTACTAAACGTCACCCGGCGTTTACTGTCTTTTCTGCCGAAACTCGTCTCTTCCGATTCATTCGTCGACGCTTCGACTTTCACTGCTTCAAGTTGTTCGGTGACTTTCTCAATTTCACTATTTTCCACTTGAAGGGAACGATCGACATCGGCGAACGTTAGGCTTTTTGAATTCGGCAAATCTAGTTGAGCCTCCACTTCGGCTTCTGGCTCATTGTTTGAGCCGAAGAGAGCGTTTGGATCAAAAACACCAATGTCCATCGACTTTGGCACGAATTCCTCGCATGAAAACGTGTCGATCGGAGTCAGATCGTCTGAATAACAAATTGATTAAGCATTTTTTTATTGAAGTGTTTGTTTACCTGTAGAGCGTTTCTTCAGAAGAGATTTTCCGGGTTGGGGCATCGGCTTGACGTATCCAATCTTACTCAACATGGCTTCGGCAGCCGCGCGCTTTGCTAATTTCTTGTTGGGACCCGTGCCTTCGCAGTGTTCTCCCTTGCAGATGACTTCGACCACGAATTCTTTGTATCGCCCTTGTCCGTTTTCGGCAACGACTTTAAACTTTGGGTCGGGATCGTGGTTGATCTGCATCACTTGGATGAGACGACTTATTGGGTTAATGTGATGACCGTACTGGGGATTCTTCTTCATGTCCTTCACGATCGTCTTCCGTTTTTGTTCTTTTACTCCCGTCGTACGTCGAGTCGACTTCAGAAGGGCCGAAGCTATATATAAAGGATCACTTTCTGAAATTCTATATATTAAAAATGACCAGTTTATTTCGCTTACTGAGTTCATTTAATTTAGCAAACATCTTTGAACACGCTGCTTGTTTCGCCATTTTTTTGCTCGCGCCTTCTCCGTCAGCCATGATTGCGTCCATCGTGTTTGAGAGCATACAACGCATTAAATACTGGCGTTTGTGGGGTTCTCCGGATTCTTTTAGCATCTGAATTGTGCGCAATAATGAACAGTTTTAACATAGAAATGCTTGCATGTATTTGATTTAACGTGTACAATAAGTGTACAATACATGTTTAGTTCAAATCGTTGTATCAGTAAAAGTTACCTCAAAAGTGACGTTCATTCGCATTTGAAGAGCTCTTTCGTGAATTAAGGAAACGACCGACTTATGTCGAACTTTCTTCGGGAATTCATCGGTCGTCGTAGTAGAATTCTCCTTTTCATCGTCGCTTGACTCCGACGACGTAACCGACTTGTTTGAGACCACATCGGGCGTGTTCTCCGGTTCCGTGAGTTTCTCCAACGAGGGAGCGAGAATCTTCAGCGCTTCGTGCGCGGCTTTCATCCTCGCTTGAGCCCTGTTGTCTCCTTTCGTAGTGACTTCCCTGCTTCCGAATCTCAGACTTACAGTGTGACTCTGATTACTCATGATTGTGGATGGTGGAGGACTGGGCCGTTGAGGAGGAGGAGGTGGATAGAACATTGGAGGAGGTCCGAAATAGGCAGACATGCCAGGTGGAAGGGCCATCAAGGGCGGCGGTGGGCGATGAAACTGCTGAGGTGCAATGTAAGGCGGTGGACGAAAATGAGAGTGAGGATGAGGAGAACTTCTGTAAGAGCTGAATGAGCTGTGAGCAGAGGATTGAGGTCCGTCGGGGACGTCTTTAAAAGCAATGGGAATTTTGAGCTGTTGGGCGACAGAGGCGAGTAGTTGCACAGGGTTAGAAGAGTCTTTTTTTGGACGCTTTTGACGTTCGGGTGGGAAGGGGAACTTCGTATTCTGAAGGGCTACGTCAGCTGCGGCTTGTTGAGCTTTTTTGATGGAAGCGCCACTGCCTTCATAGGATTCGCCTTCTTGAAGTACTAAATTAACCGTAAATCGCTTTTTGTGAGCAGGCCCGCTTTCATCAAGGAGAATATACTCGTGTCGCAGCTGAAAGAAATTAGAATAAAGTCCTTTTTTTAGTATTTTAAGGATCTGAAATCACGTTTTAGCCAAAAAAAAAAGTAAAAGAGGGGAGCGTCGTGTCAAAAAAACAAAAGCTTTGTAAATCAGAAAACATTTTACGACGTAATCTTGTTTAAAGACAGTTGAACCTTCAAAATACGTACTCTGTGATGCCTGGCGAGTTCCGCAATCCGGCACATCGGTGTTTTGTCGTTAGAGTGATTTGAGCGTTGTGCGTAGTTGTACACGTTTTTGACCACGGGCTCCACATCGTTGATGTGCTTCCCGCACCAGGGCTCCGGATGCGTAGAAGCCGGTCTCGATGTGAGAATCGGCGGCAGTTGAGAAGGCGGCTCCTCCGGCGGATTGCCTGCGGCTCCCGAGTCCATCTCGACGACACGAGAATACAGCAGACAGCGGGGGAAGGAACACAGAATCCGGGAGTTCGGTTTCTGTTTTCACCCGTCGGGGGATTATGCAAAACAAATCCTTGCCATGTCGAGATTTACCACTTGCGCGGTCCCGCCACGAACTGGCTGGACCCGCGCCAATCGCACCGCAATTCAATAATTGCTCGACGTCTCCGTCACCGATGGCGACAATCGCGAGTAGACGCCGGCGGCGGCGTCATCGACGGTCGACGACATTGACGGAGGACAGTTCGCTAGATGGTGCGTGTCGAAGCGTTGATTCACTCGTGAAGACCTTTTCTTCTTCCTTCTCTCTTTTTGTCGTGCTTTAGAGTTGATACTTTGAGTCTTCGAAGACGACGGTCGACGTGAGTAGTTGGCGCACTCCGACTGCACTCGCTTCCCCGCGTACTGTCCGATTGTTTATGGTCGCTATAAAACTCGCCTTCCGTGTGATCCTTGAAAATGACCTACTGAGCTTGTATAGATCTGCGGAGATTGCCTTTCAACTAGAACTATCGCTTGCAAGTTTCGTTCGGAGGGTATGACGTCCTTCTTTAATTCCTCGTTCGTGTTTTATCAACAAACGTAACTTAAAATAGTCACAACAGATTACGGTACACGTATAAGCAATCTATTAGTTGTTTGAAAGGGTTTATTTAGGATCTTAAAGGAGAATATGAATGAAAAGTATCTCACATAGGCCAAGCTTTTAGAATGTGTAAGATTCACACATTTTATCGATGATCTAAAACTCAAAATCAGTGGAACCGCTTGTGAATGTTCACAACATTTGATTAGATCAAACAGAATACATTCAAATACGGTTTAAATTAAAGATACGCAATCAAATTAAACATTTTGTGCTTAAAATTTTTGAAAACCTTAAGGGATTGCGCATTTATGCACATAACAAATATTTCTAATTAAATTATATAGTTTTACAAATACTTCAGATAAGAATGCGCAAAATACAACGCTTCTAATGTTGCTAATTGCCTAACCTTTGAAAGTGATAATAATTCATCAACGGACTAACAGCTTCACTTCCTTCCTTTGTCATTGAAGATCAAGGTCTCACCCTTTACTTCTTCCAAGTGCACTCTGAATCACTCTGATTCATCCCCTTGTGCCAGATTTACTCATCCAAACACAGACTTTGCTTTGTTGTTTTTATCGTCGATTTCATCGCTTTCTTCCTTTTCAACAACGTCGTCGTTATGACTAATGTTATTCTTCGAATGCATCGATCTTCAATCAATTTTCCCTTTTCAAAAAGTCCGTTTATTAACTGTTTTTTGCCTAAGTGCTTCTGAAGTAACATGCAAACTGGATTCTCAACAGCTGTCACAATCTTCACATTCGATTAGTCCGGCTCTTTTCGAATTCAACGTCGACGTTTCCTCTTGTTTGCACAGTAAGACCTCATTAACGCTGTTTGTCTCGGTTGTTTTTTGTTGGTCGCGACTTGCGACTTTTCAGAATCCTTTATTCTTCAGTTACTCGTTCTGATGTACTCTCCAACTAATTACTATAATGCTGTAGAGTGTAATTTCGATTGAACATAAGTGTTTTTGTGTTGATACGCTCATGTTTATATTACATACATCAGTCGCTAGGTTAACGATCCTTTGCGATGTCTGGAAAACCAGTTGACATCATGCTGTTTACTTAGAGACTTGTCGGAATGCTGATCTCGTTATAAGTCACTTGGCTTTTGTAGTCGCAGCCTTCCGCATATTTAAAATTTTATCAACTTTGTTCAAGCTTTTCTGTGTTTAGTGGTTCTGATGATCGCGTTACAGGCTTTCAATTGATAAAAAGCTATCTTTGTATTCTGAAAATAGTGTTGGTGGACATATTAATATCCCATGAGTAACCAAAATAACAACTACTCAACTTCTAAAGCACTTTATTTCATTTTGCTCAATTTCCTGCTAATTTCCCCAAATCGCGAAATCTCATTACCAAAAGCGGCACTCTCACTTCGCTCGTGCGGTCTCTCAAGGCCTTACGGCGCCACAACTCCGAAGTATTATGCCACAGAACGGATAAAAACACTCGTCGAGGTCATTCTTCACTCTACTTTCCATTTTTCGTGCGAATTCCTTTTCCGCTGAGGGTCACTTTTTATGTCGCGTTTACGCATGTTGACAATTTAGCAAACTGTATAAAACCTACATAAAAACGCCAAATTGACCCTCTTGAACGTTGAGCCCCCTCGCTATGAGTATAATAATAGGTTTTGCAGAAAGAACCACTCCCATTTGTTGCGCCAAAAACCAATAATATTACCCTTTGCTTCCGTTTCTCTAATATCGTATAATTGCAAAAAGCAATGGCTTGCAGCTGTAGTTCGCTTCGTTTTTCTGCAACTCGCGCATCTGTTTGTGTGCCTCTCGAAGTCGGTGGCGTTTGAGTGCCGAAATCACGAGCAAACACGTTTTTTCCCTCTTTGTTACTTTGCCGTTCTGCCGCTAAATTCGTTTGTTTAAACCGAGAACGTTTTTATTGTCAAAGTCTGTAAATAAAGCATTGATTGAGACGTTAGGTTACTGTAGGAGTGGAACCAGTCTCGAGTGGAACCAGCCGAATTCATTCACCATATGCGTTTAACTGAATTATGAATGTCATGGATTCAGCGCGCGCGTTTCGTTAGTCATGCAGCTGATCGCACTTACCAGCTGTTTCTGCATTAAAATTGCAACAATAAAACGATCACTTTAGGGGTTTCCATTCAGTAAACATCGGATTAGTTATGTCATACATTCAATTGTATACTTATATGGTAACGGAATACGGTAATGAATCTGTTACTAATGTAGCTTTTCAGCTGTGCTTTGCAAAATATCTGAAGCATGCCAAATAAGCGTGAATGTTGTTTGCAGGCTTTTGGCACGACTTTTAAAAGACGTTGAAACTTCCAAATTAATGCATTTTATCAGTTTTTCTACAATATTCTAAGATTCCAACTACTTCGTAGATTTTAGCGATGATTTAATGATTTCTGATCACTTTACGATCCCATGAAAAGCCGCCCGTTTTTTCTACCGTACAGCTGATGTTTGAGAGTTTCCGTACGACTCTCGAAATCAGGAAAAGCAAGCAAATAGAGCGAATCCTCCTCTCGAGGTCATATCCTCCGCCGTCAACTCTTTTGACGGCGTCGACAGTCCCTGTCGACGGACGGCGATATCCCTCTCTGTCGACCCTTCGTCAATCCACTCAACTGCGCGAGCGCACTCGCTCTTCTCGGCCTACTCGCTGGCCTTCTATTGATCGTCGCGCCTCGATTCCCTTTGCGTTTCCTCTCCCCGACGACCCTTCGCGCTGACCGCTTGGGGCACTCAGCACTGTGCGCGCAGATTGGCCCGAAGAGAGATAAGGCGATTGAACCAACCAACAAACGATCGAACGCCTCGGGGCCGACAGGTGGAGTGTGACAGGCAGCCGCAGGGATCCTTTTGTTTATCGAGTGTTTTGACAGTTCGCGAGATCTTTCGGGCCGCTAGGGATCTTTCGGCTTCCTGCTCGGCGCTGTCTTGTGTCTTCTATAAACAAACGCTTGCGTACAAACTTTGCTTTTGACAACGAATCTTCGGAGGAAGCGGGTTCGCGCTTTCTCATTTATTTGTTTTTCGTTCAAATTCGGTTGCGTAATGAGAGGTTGTTTTCTGTTTTTACCAAAAAAACATAAAATGAACGTTTTCTGATTTATACCTTTATGTTACGTTATACATTTCTCGTTGTTATTTTACAACACAGTCGTTTTCTTCATATATCCAATGTTAACTGCGCCTATTCAGCGTCGAGTATAAAAACGACGAACAAAGAAGAAGATTTGACAAATAAACGACAAAAATATTTTTAGAAAAGTCGGTATTAATTTTTGTTCCACGGCCAAAGCATCTAAACTTTTTCGTTGCGTATTTTTTTTATATAATGCAATACACTTTGTTTGATTAAAACTGCAAAACTTGCATGAAAAAACTGCCTTCTAACGATAAATATACAATAAATATTCGAGAAATTTCACAATAATCTCGTTTGTTTGTTTTTTCCTAAATCGCGTTGTTGTCGTGTTTTCCCTTTTCATTCACATATCTCCTGCAATTATGGTGAAATTATTGCAGCACTGGAATCTGTCAAGATTCCTCGTATCACGGCACGGCCAGGCAATGGGCGGCGGTGATTCGCCGGCGACTTCAACGGCGAATCGAGTGCACTCCGCGCACCACCTCAAGGAATCTGGCTCACATCGACCGGCTCCGACGCCAGTCACCTCGACTCCGTCTTCTGTGATTTTCGTCGTGCAGTATGACTTCCATGGCGTCGGCGACGACCAACTCTCGGTCCGGAAAGGTGATCAAGTACGCGTTCTCGGCTACAATCGAACGAGCGAATGGTGCGAAGCAGAAGTGGTGTCTACGGTAAAACAGCCTTCGAGAAGACAACATACGAGTGGGTGGATTCCAAGTTCTTACGTAACGCCACTTAACTCACTTGAGAAGAATTTATGGTGAGTGTTTCCGGTTTGTTCGTTTATTGTGTTTCTGTATTTTAGGTACCACGGAAAAGTATCGCGGAACGAAAGTGAGTATCTGCTGAGTTCAGGTATAAACGGCAGCTTCCTGGTGCGCGAGTCGGAAACTAGTTATGGTCAATTTTCCATTTCCGTTCGGCATGACGGCCGCGTATACCACTACCGGATCAACGTTGACCCGAATGACCGATTGTTCATCACTCAGGAGAGTAAATTCAAAACACTTGGAGAACTCATTCATCATCACAGTGTCAGTGCCGATGGCCTAATATGTGAGCAACGCTTCCAGTAATTAATATTTGATTTGTGATGGTTTAGGCAATCTGCAGTATCCAGCACCGAAGAAAGAAAGGGCGCCGACGGTTTTTTCGTTGTCACCTACGCAGCCTGACGAGTGGGAAATCAATCGCAATGAGATTGTTATGCGCAATAAATTAGGTAAGCTAGTTTAAATATTAAGTGGCTATGTAGTTAATCGAAAATCTTATTTATGAGTAAAAAATATCCGGTTCGTTGAAAATTTATTGTATAATACATTACGTATTTATTGTTGTATAAAGCGAAACCATTAAATGCTTATACTGTCATACTTATAGTGACATTGTTTTTAGGTGGTGGTCAATACGGCGATGTCTACGAAGGTTACTGGAAGAGGCACGACAGAACTGTTGCTGTGAAAACTCTTAAAGAAGATGTAATGGCTTTGCACGACTTCCTGGCGGAAGCTGCCATTATGAAAGATCTCAGACATCAGAATCTCGTCCAGCTGCTGGGTGTTTGTACTCGCGAACCGCCCTTCTACATCATCACCGAATACATGAACCGAGGAAATCTTCTCGACTACTTGAGAAAATCCGACCATAAGCGGATAACCATACCGATGTTGATGTCGATGTCCACACAGATTGCAGCCGGAATGTCGTATTTGGAATCACGGAATTTCATTCATCGTGATTTGGCGGCGAGAAACTGTCTTGTGGCGGATAACCATCTGGTGAAGGTAGCTGACTTCGGACTTGCAAGGTTTATGCGTGATGACACATACACGGCTCAGCAAGGAGCGAAGTTTCCCATCAAGTGGACGGCGCCCGAAGGCCTCGCTTACAACACGTTCTCAACGAAATCCGATGTTTGGGCGTTTGGCGTACTTTTGTGGGAGATTTCCACGTACGGAATGGCTCCCTATCCTGGTGTGGAATTGAACAACGTCTACGGATTGCTGGAACGAGGTTTCCGAATGGACGCTCCTCAAGGATGTCCTTCTGCTGTGTACCGACTGATGCTTCAGTGCTGGAATTGGTCTCCGTCAGACCGTCCGCGGTTCTCCGATCTCCTTTCAAGCCTCGAATCTCTCTTCCCGCCATCGACTCCGACAAGTCAGACTTCGACGTTCCGTCCTGTTTCAACAACTAATTTAACTCTCGACTCGAGAACTCCTCCGCCACCTCCGTCTGCTTCTTCGAAGCCGAAGCTTCTTCCCGATGCGATAGCTGGATTATCTCTGGCCGAGAAGAACCTACGAAAAGCAGGAAGCCGTTACGGTACCATTCCAAAAGGTCAACGGATTGATGCGTTCTTGGATTCTGTTGCTGCCACTCCTCCAGAAGAGAACGATCTTGTCTCTGATGACAGTTTGGATTTGGAGGAATCATCATTGAGTGCTCCTTCTTCTTCGCGTCAGTCTATATCCGACGGTTCGGGATTGAATGGTTTTTCACATGGACAGAACGAGCTTCTTGCGCAGCTTAAGGAACGTTTGAAGAAAACGAAACCTCAGCAGCTTCCCGTCGTGAACACCGCTTCGATCTGTGTTCTCAGAAAACCCGAAATCGCAACGCCGAAGGCTGATGGAGGATCGCAAACAGAAGGTATTGTCTTGCCTATAAATTCGTTTATGCTAGTTAGAACCGTAATTTTAGCCGCTCCGCCCGAATGTGAACTTCAAGCAAAGATACGACAACTGCGGCACGTGGAAGAACGCAACAACCAGAATCAGCCTTCCGCTTCTCCAACACCGTCGCCCTCAACGCAGCCACGAGTAGAAGTTGCCAGAGTTCGACAGCTTGTAACTCAGAAAGTTGCTCCGCTACAACATCATCGTCCATTTTCACTTCAAGCGAAGGAGGGAATGGCAGTTATCGGAAATGGGCGACTTGGACTTTCCTCCTCGTCTGAATCTGACTCTGAAGATGACGGTCCATTGCCGCCGATTCCTGCTAGTCGAACGAAATTCGCAAAGAGGTACTTTTAATTTTGGAAAGTGTTGAGAAAAGCCTAACTTTTTCAGTGTAACACCTGAAATGAACCGTGCGAGTACTCCCGAACTTCGTCTCGGCAGTTTCCGCCCTTCAGCTTCTGAACCACCTCCTCCAACGAGATCCTTCTCAACACTCCAGCGTTCTGGACGTGCTGGATCCGCGTTTGCCCGATCTCCTGCAGCTCCAGTCGTGAACGAACCCCTGAAGAGAGCGGCAGAAGCGGAGACTACGAATGGGGAAATGACAAGAGCATTTTCACTTCGTGATTTGGCATTGAAGTTCGAAAAACCCGTTGATAAGCCACTGAGACCGGACTCTGGGCATAAAACGAAGCGTTATTCACTTATGAACGATATGAATCATCACGTTCCTTCTGGATCGTCTGCTTCGGGAACGGGTGGAGTTACGGGTGACTCAGTTAGCAAAGAATCTCTCGTTGAACTCTACGAACAGCTGGAGAGAATCATCACCGATCTTCGAGGACATGGTGGAGCGTCTAAACTGATTCAGCTGAGTGATGCGGTGCAGAAATTCCACAGTACATGTGCCATCTACGCCGAAAACATATCGCCACATTCAAAGTTCCGTTATAGGTCAGTGATGATACTTTAATATTTTTATGATTAGTGTACTTTCAGAGAACTTTTGAACAGAGTGGAAGTGTTTGTCCGCCAACTCCGTCAGTGTGCATCGGGTCCGAATTCTCAATTTGCAGAGCAGAAGGTGTTACCACAATTTGAACAAACCATTCGCCAGATCAATCAATTAGTTCATCGTTAGGAAGAAAATCTCGTGCCCAAGCCTCTGTACATAATCCATGGTGCTTTAATTCATTAATTCTCTCTTTCGTCCTTTAATCTCAATCCAATTCACTTTATTCATAATAACAAAAGAATTCCTTGTTGTTTTATCACTTACAAGAATTAATTTTTAGTCACCAGAGTATTTTACCAACCAAAAATCGTGTATTGTTGTATTATAGATTGTTTTTGTATATTTGTGTTGTTTTGACCAGTGCTCGGAGGAGATGGGTAAATCCTGCTAGAAGTTGATCCGGTAGTACTTTGTAGAGACGTATGTAGGCCTCAAGCTTAAATGGTCTCGACATGTTTGTCTTGATCGAGCGTCTAGTTTGGTCCCGAGACGATTAATTGTCAGGATACTACAAATTTTTCACTTTATACAAAAATTTCAAACGCTTTTTTCTATTTTGACAAACAAGTGCTCAACTACAGTAACACAACCGTCATGGGCACATACTTATAGACGCACTGATAACAGATTCATTTCTTGCTCTTTCGCGTCCTCAATCAACACGTTTAATCGATTGTTCGCGTTGATTGTAAAAGCGCTTCATACTGCGAAATGTCCAACGGAGAACGTCTATTCAAGAGGGAACCAAGTGTCGAGATTACTCATGCCTCTGACGCCAACAAGTTTAGCTCAATTTGTAAGAATTCGCAATAAAATCAACGATTTCAATATGTTTAGACAATTTTGTGGAATCAAACATTCGTCATCTCCCCGATCCTCTGAAAGACAAAGTGAAAAGGCAGATTCTCCTGGCTCTCTCGAAAGAAGTCTCTCAAATCGAAGAAGAGCACTTCTCAGATGTACCTTCCGCTTCTGCTCTTTCGTGAATGTAGTTAAATGCACTTAAATAATATTGTTAATGTGGGTCCTAACGCGATTAGACTGCTTTGCTTCCGTGCGAGACCAAACTAAGATAAAAATATAATAAATTTCACTAAATATCTAGGAATGCCGACCAGGAAAGCGCCGTGCTTATCGAGTGTCTGTGGCCAAGGAGCCGTCGCCATGCTGATTTCTTTGATGAACAGTCGTCCGGAAGTGTATTCAGTGAGCTTGATGTCACCAGAAAACCTTGCGAAACAACAAAAGCGATTGTTTGGTGAAATCATGGACAAGCTGCGCGAACAGTATCGACACGCGTTGTGTAAGCTTAGCTTTTCAATATTGGAATATTTGAATGCATTACAGTAACCGAGCATATGGTCTGGCGGTGCTGGTACAACCTGAGAAGCACTTACATGAGAGGCAAAGAGTCGGCGCGGTGGGCAGAACAACTAAAGTTCCTGAGAAAGTGCAAATTCGAATATCAAAAGAAGCGTCAAGGAAAGAAGACGAGAGTTCGAGAAGTTACTACAGAACCGTGTAATTTAAATGCTTATGTTGAAGAGGAGGAAGACTGTCAGTCTTCTTCGACGCACAATGCATCGAATTCGACAAATCAGAACCGCTACAGTGTGTTCAACAGTTCAGAAGACAATTTTTTTGGTGAGACGTCGATGCCGAATTTCTTAAGACGTATTTTAGAAGAGCAATTCAAAGAGGATTGGACGAAGAT